>MVAP01000079.1:0-83805 GCA_014825765.1 Cystofilobasidium macerans | reverse complement strand
AGAGGAGGGCAGGGGGGGGGGGGAGGGGGGGGGGGGGGGGGGGGGGGAAGAGGGGGGGAGGAGAAAGGCCGAACAGGGGCGCGAAAGCGAGCGAGCGACGAGAATGCGCAAGAGAGAAAGAGAGGCAGAAAGAGAGAGGGAGAGGAAGAGCGTCAGGGCGACTTGGACTCTGACGAGTGTCTTGAGCATCTTCTTCCGGACGATCCGCCCGCCCGGCCGGTCCGCGCCCTGCCCAGGCCAACCAAGGCGACAGACAGCCTTCCCCCCACCCCCACGGAGGGAGGTGAAGGATAGGGTCGAGAGACCCAAAAGGACGGGACGTGAGATGGAGAGAGAGAGGGGGCGTGAGAGGAAGAAGGAAACGTACGACCCCGTCACAGCGGTTCTTGCCTTGCCGACAGGCCTTACATGCGCGCGCGACCCTGGAGCGGGCGGAGCGCGAGCCGGTGGGGTGGGTGGGTGGGTGTGCGAGAGGGCGAAAGGGAGAGGGAGGTGAGCGATAGAGGAAGTGGGCGGGCCAGGAGAGTGGGGCAGGCCAATCGGGCGAGAGAGTGAGCAAAGAGCCGATTAGATCGGGATTCGAGAAACGACGGCCGGTTGGGTAAGTCGGGTCGATCAGGAGGTGGGTGGGTGGAGGAGAAGGAGAGCGTGTGGCGTGGCGGTTGGTTGATCGTCCCGACCGACCAACGAACGAACGGACGAGCGTGTGTATGAGGAGGGGGGAGGGGGCAAAGGGGCGTTTTTTTGCATTCAGACAGAAAGGAGGGAGGGGGGCGCGGGAGGGAGGTGAGAGGGGAGCGAGAGAGGCAAGGAGATGGGTCAGCTCTCTGACTCCTCACGTCGTGAGCGAGATGGGTCCAAAGGGCGGAAGGAACGAGTCAAGCGGAAGGCCAAAAGAGTAAGAAGGGGGTCGTCCATCTGCCTTCCTGCGTTGGATCACCTCGAGTCCCAAATAAGACTGTCCCCTTTAGGGGGGAAGCAAAGCAGAGCGAGCGAAAGGAAAAGTCCCTTTCTCGCCTCCCATCGCTCGCCAACGCGCCTCCCTCCCTCTGGCCGACGGACAGGGCGATCCGCCCCGTCCGGATGAAAAGAGCTTCCCGACCCTAGCACAACACAGCACAGCACAGCACCACCAGCCAGCCAGCCGGCCGACGGTCCGTCCGCCCGCGCCATAGCGCGCAGAGTCAACCGAAAGGCAGGCAGGCAGGCAGGAAGGCGGGCGGGCGGGCGGGTGGGCGCAAGGAAGGGGGTTAGGTCGCCCGCACGTACGTACGCACGCCCCAGACGGCCTGCCTGCCTACCTACCTACCTGCCTACCCCGCCTGACCTGCATGGTGGAAAGACAGGACGAGGGGAGAGTCTCCTCCTTCGTCTCTCTCCTAAGCAGAGAGCCGTCCGTCTGCGAGCGCTCACGCATGCATGCATGCATGCATTCACGCAGGCAGGCAAGCAGGCAGGAATGCCACAGGCATGACATGCATGCCTGCCGCATGTCGGCCAGGCGGGCAGGCGTGCATGCGTGCATGCGTGCGTGCGTGCGTGCGTGCGTGCAGGCAGGCAGGGTGAAGGAAGAGTCTCCTTTCCTCTGCTGCGAGACGAGCGAGCGAGTGAGCAGGCGGGCGGGGCGAGGCGGGCGGGTTTGGGACCTCGCTCGTCTGGCAACACCCCGACCTGGCCTGACCTGACCTGACCCGAGTCGCGTCGCGTCGAATCGAATCAACTCCACTCCCTTTTGGCTCCCCCCCCCCCCCCCCTTCTTCCATCGGCGAGGCCCGCAGGCCTCAACGCGAACGAGACGAGACGAACGACGCCTCGCCAGAAGAAGAAGGAGGGGGGAGCGCAAAACCGAAACCGAAACCCCAGCCGAAACCAAACCGAACCGAACCGAACGGAACGACCGGACCGGACCGACGCGCGCAATGGGGCTTGTCGCGTCGCGTCCTGTTCGTCCCATCCGTCCCCGGTCCAGCCAGCCAGGCAGGCCAGGCCAGTCAAGTCGCTCCCCCCGGTCGTTCGTTCTTCGGAGGAGGAGGAGGAGGATCGTCGACAGAACGTCGGAACGAAATTCGAAGTTCGAAAGAGAACGCAACGACCGGCGAGGCGACGCGACGCGGGTGGACCGGTAAGGGACCCCCCTCTCACCTCACCTCACCTCCCCTCACCTCACCCATCCATCGACCCACCCATCCATCCAGCCGGTCGGCCTCTAAGCTCGCACGCGCGCAGAAGCATGGGGAGGAGGACAAACGCACCGTTCTGTTTTCGTGCAGTCAAAGTAAAGAGAGAGAGAGAGAGAGATTCAACGGCCGTCCGTCCGTCAGCCTCCTTGAGATCAGCCAGAGAAAAGGGGGGGATCCCCAGCACCAAGGCCAGGCGGGCGACGAGGTGAAGGGCGACGAGAGAGACGAAGGGTCAAAGAGAGAGAGAAAGAGGAACGCAACTGAGAAGCTGCTGCTGCTGCTGCTGTTGCGAGCTGCTACCGCCAGCGGTGTTGTCTCCGTTCCCCTCGCCTGCTGCTCCTGCTCGCGAAGAGCGACCGCCGGCAGGTGGCGGCGGCGGGTGGGCGGGCCCGTCCTGGGCCGGCGCCGGGCCGGCGGACGACATTCCTGCGCGAGCGAGCGGGGGCGATGGAGCTTTGCCTTTGCCTTTGCCTGCCTGATCTTCCTTGACGGAAGCTCTTCGCGAGGGGATGGCTGCGTGGGTGAGACGGGCTAGGGGTTGCTCTTTGTGTCGTTGTTGTTGCTGCTGCTGCTGCTGGCCTTGGTTGCTTTCCTGCTGCTGGGGCTGGGCGGGCGGCGGGCCGAGAGAGAGCTCGAGACGTCGCTGTTGGCCGCGAGATCACCGCGCCGGTCCGTTCCGAGCCGGCCGGGGCGGAGCGAGAGCGCGTGTGGGTGTAGTGCGGGGCTCCTCCCGCTGACCTCCACCTCCACCTCCCGTCCGTCCGTCCGCCCGCAGTCGTCCAAGGAAGTTCGATCGCCCTCGCCGACCTACTTAGCTACTGGCTGGCTGGCTGGATGGGATCGATCGGGCTCTTTAAACACCCCCTCCCGCCCTCGCGCGCTGCTGCTGCTGCTGCTGCGGATGGCCGGCTGCTGCTGCAGGGCTCTACACACACACACACACTCACACACCGCATCGCAACGCAATGCAATGCATGGACCCCAAGGGCGAGCGCGGAGATAGGCAGGCAGGCAAGCAGGCAGTCCAAGTCATGCATTGGCAACCTCAAGGGTCGTCCACTCCAGCCGCGCCTCACTTCCAGATCCGGGGTTTCGCCTTCTTATAAGCCTCGGCGACCCCGACTAGGTGCCGATGAGAAAGAGACGGACCGGCCGCTATGCAAGGAAATGGCGGGGCAGGCTAGAGGGCGGGTGTGGGCTTGAGGGCGGCGCGGCCGGCGGACGGAAGGACGACACCCCTCAAAGTAAAGGGGAGCAAGGCGTGGGGGAAGGGGAGTCCGGCGTGCGTCTGTCTGTTTACCATCCGTCAGTCAGGGGCCAACTCCAAGAGTGAAAAAAGGTTTGAGCAACACTCCAAAAGCCTGGAAGGGGGAGAGACGGATCGTTCAAAATTGACCTAGCGACAAACGCCGGAGAGGAAGAGCAACCTGGCAGGGGGACGAATGGCTTCCTGGGGGATAACGACGACGACGACGACGATGACCCGTCAAGGAAGGGAAGCGGCGCCTGCGTGGCGTGCGTGCGTTAGAACTCAAGGGGTGTGTGAAGAAGGAAAAAGAAGGGTTGCGTTTTTCGTTCCTTTCCGAGGCCTTCTTTACTCGCTCCTCTTTTGGTCGTCGTCGTCGATCTCCCTTCTCTTCCCTCCTGAGCTTCTTCGGGCCTGAGTTCAGGATCAGGGTTTTCCCACATTCCGGAAGGGGGCTTGACCTCGCATCCGATAAAGCGAAGATGCATGTCGTCTCCCCCAAAGCGTCCTTTGTCTTCCTCCCTCCTGTTCAACGTCTTATTACTTTTCCTTAGCTCCCTTCCTCTCTCCTCCATTTCTTCTCTTTGCCCTTCTGCCTCATCGTCTTTGGCTTTCTCGTCCCCTCTCTCCCCCCCCCCTTCTCTACCTCCGCCCCCTACCCTCCTTACGACTGAAGGCACCCCGCGATACCTCTCTCTCTTGAGAGAGCAAAAGGATGGATCAATCGGGTCCGTGGGACGGAAAAAAAAAGGCGAAAAGCCTCACAGGTATCTCATCACACTCGAGACCTCAAAGGACTAAGCAAGGCGGCCGATTCGACAAGGGGAAAGGAGGGGGGGGGGGGGAGATCGCCAGGAGTTTATTTCCCCCTTCTTCCCTTTTTCTTCCTCCCCCCCCCCCCCCTCGTGACTGGAGACAAGGAGGTATAATCGACGACGAACGGCACTCAGGTGCTCGAAGAGGGGGGCCGGACAACAAGGCCGAGCGAGAAACAAGGGGCGACGATCCACCCA
This sequence comes from Cystofilobasidium macerans, assembly GCA_014825765.1. NCBI lineage: Eukaryota > Fungi > Basidiomycota > Tremellomycetes > Cystofilobasidiales > Cystofilobasidiaceae > Cystofilobasidium > Cystofilobasidium macerans. The sequence goes on along the minus strand of MVAP01000079.1, from coordinate 79,366 downwards.
GGGAAGGAAGAAAAGGAAGGTCGGACGGACGTCCGTCCGTCCGTTTGTCCGTCCAGGCGGAAGTCAGGGTTGACAAAGAAAAGGGTTGCGTCTCTGCCCTGACCTTCTCGCTCCCCTTCTATCGTCGTCGAACTCCCCCTCTCCGTCCCGTTCTTCCTAAACTTCGTGCCCGGTCCAGTGCGTTACATTGTTCTCAGAGGGAGAGAAGAACCCCCCTCCCCCCTCCTCTTCCTCCCCGCCTTTCCCAAGATGCTTCGATTCCGGTTCCGACAGGGGTCCTCCTCAAGACGAGGTCCAAAGCGTCCGGCCGACGAGATGTCCGCAGCCAGGGACGTGCCAACTCGCCGGGGTCCTCCGCCGCCTCACGCCAGAGGAAGCCGGCCCATCGAGAGGGTCGTCAAAGAGATCGTCCCCGTCGGCGTCCTCGTCGACGTCGCTATCGTCGACGTCGTCGTCGTCGGCGGCGGACGAACCGATCGAGTGATCGGACGACGACGAAGCCAACGACGACGATGACGAGGCGGACGAGGCTCTCCTCTCCATCCTCCCGCCGCCGCCGCCGCCGGCACGGCCTCCTGGCCGCCCAGCGGCCGACGTGGCGCCCGAGGCGGATGGCAGGAGGCCACCGGCGCTGCCGACGACGACGGCCGAGCTGGTACCGCTGTGGCCGCCGGCAGCCGTCTGAGGGGTCGGGGGCGCCGGGGCGCGCCGGAGGGGTCCGCCGGCTGGCTCGTCAGGGACGAGGCAGAAGAGGCAACCGTGACCGCCTCCTCCTCCTCCTCCTCCACCGCCGGCGACGGCCGTCGAGTCTAGGATCGTTGACGGGAGGGAGGAGGAGGAGGTGGGGGAGGAATCCTTTGGACCCGCACAGCCGCGACGACCGCCGTTGCTGCCATCCCCACCCGCCGCCCGCCGATCGAGCGTCGCAGGCGTCAGCGTCAGCAGGTGGAGGTACGTCAACCGCCAGTCGGCAGCGCCGTCGTCGTCGGCGGCGTCAAGAGGGACCCGAACGAGCCCTGCGGCCGCCGCGGCTTGATCGAGCACGGTCGACGGACCGACTGAGCCGGCAGGGACCGTCGGAGCGAGGCGGTCGAGCTCCTCTGGGGTGAGGTAGCGATAGAGAGCGACCTCGGTCGGAGCTGGCGGTCGACCCGCACTGCTGCTCCCGGGCATCGTCGAGCCCCCAGCCGGCGAGCGAGTCGACGACGACAACGACGATGCCGAGGCTCCGGCCTTGCCTTTGCCTTTCCCGTCGACGACCTTCCGAGGGGTCGCTTCCCTGGCACCAGCGGCGGCGGCAGGGGTCGATCCAGCCGTAGTAGTCGCCGCCGAGGCTGCCGTTTGGCTCTGCCTCTCCAGCCAGCGGTCCAACGCCCGTCGGTCGGTCACGTGTCGGCGTCTCGCCCGCTCGAGCCGGTCGCCGACCACCTTGAGCGCCTGCTCGGCGACCCGGCCGAGCCCTTCGATCCAGCCCCGCTCAAACGCCTCGGTCCAAGCCTCGCGCTCGACTGCATCGAGCCCCCGTTCGCCCCCACCACCACTACCACCGCCGCCGCCGCCGCTACTGCCGCCGTTGCCGAGAGCGATGGAGCGGACCGAAGGGAGCGGGGGGAGAACAAACGGCTGAATCTCGGGATGGTAAGGCTCGATCGGGGTCCGAGGCAAGATGGGCCCGCCTGGCCGGTCGGTCCGGAGGGAAAAGGTCGAGTGAGCCATCGAACGAACGTTGCTGTCGGGATTTGAACAAAGGGAGATCAGAAGGCGACGAGGCGCTCGGTTTCAGCAACGATCGTAGAAGGAGCCTAGCTGGGGACGGCGAGAAGAATAAGTTGGGGGGGGAGTATGAAGGGAAGGGGGGGACGCACACTCGCCGCCCTCGGCCGGCTGGGAGGTACTCTTCGGTCGTCAACCTCGCGAGCTCATCCGCCAGAGCTGACGCCGCCTGCCCCTCTGCTTCCTCCTCCGCGTGAATGTCGGCGTCGTCAATTGGCGCCGCCGTCGCCGCTGCCGCCGTTGCCGCTGACAACCTAGCTCGACTGGCTCGCCAGCGCCGCTCCGCCTCCTTGGCAAGCTCTCGCTCGGCCGCCTTGGCTCGGGCGACCCCTTGACTAGCGACCAACCTCCCTAGCTCCCTCGCCCCTTCGACTCCTCGAGCGCTCGCCCCTCGATCGACCGCCCCGCTGCCGGCGCCGAGGAAGCCAAAGAGGTGCGTGTGATCGAGGACGAGCGTCGTCAGGCGCGGGCTGAAGGCCTCAAGCAAGGCAACCAGGTCGCCCCGGTCGAGCCGGACGTTGGTCGTCGAGAGGTCGAGAAACGAAACGTTTGGGAACGGCTTTCTCGATGGCGACGGCAGCAGGCCCATCGTCCCGTCCGTCGTCGTTGTCGTTGTCGATGGCGCTGCGGCTGCTGCAACTCTTCGGACAGGTCGTCCCGCTCGTGGAGCCGACACCGAGCCAACGAGCGAGGGGACGACGTCGCGTAAGGGGATCCGGAGCCGGAGATGGCTCACGCGTTCGGCTGCAGGCGAGCATGCGAGCTCCGTCACGCACGAGAGGGCAAAGAAGACGATGGGTTGGGCAAAGATCTGCGTGGGGTGGGGAAGAAGGAGAGGGGGGGGGGGGGGGAGAATAGATGAGTAAGGTTGTCGAGATTCGTAGAACAGAAACCTTGCACTTGGTGGGAGGAAAGTAGGATCCACCTTCGGCTGGGCGCCTGCGAGCCGGCCGTCGAGGTAAGGAAAGGGCCCGTGACCCGTATACCTGCCTCTGCCCCTGACTTCCTCCAACCGCCTCCGCTCGACCCGCTCGCGCTCAGTTCTCGCCTCCGCAGTCAGCGGGTCATTTTCTTTCTCACCGCCTTTTCCCTGTTGGACGCCGTTTGTCGACGACGAAGAGGCTAGGGAGGACGAGCTCGACGGTGGGAGAAGCGAGCTGAGAGCGGTCGAGAGGCTCGGTCCGGCCCGGACGGGTTTGACGGAGGAACCCCCGCTACCGCCCCGGACTACCGAAGGGTCGACGAGATGGCGAGGCGCAACGTCCTGGACGATCGAAAGGCGTGTGAGGCCGTCACTGCTGCCGCCGACGCCGGCTGCCCGGGAGGCGGCAGTTACTGCTCGGGGGGGCCAGCGCGCGAGGGCCTCGAGCGCCGTGTCAAAGTAGGCGCCGGCAAGAAACTGGTGGTACGAGGCTCGGTCGACGTAGGGTCTGCACTCCTCATCGCAAAGGGAAAAGGCCGGAAGGGGACGAGTATAGGGTGGCGAGGGAACGGGTAGATCGTCAGAAACCTAGAAAGGACTCGTCTTCCGTCTGAAAACGAGCGGAAGGGTGCTTTTAGGGGTCGCAAGGGAAGGAGAGAGGAGCGAACGGACCTGAAGCGGAGCTCGAGCTGGCCGAGATGAGGCCTCGGTCGGTCGAGCGCCTGCTCGACATGCTCGGGCGCAAACGGCGTGCCGACGTTGAGGGCAAGGAGGGTCAGCTCGGGCAGCCGGTCGAGCGCCTCGAGCACGAGCGCCGGCGAGGGGTGCCAGGCCGTCAGTCGCAACGAGCGCGAAGGCGGTCGTCTTCGACGTCGTGAAGGACGCTCCTCGTCCTCATCCTGATGCTGGCGTTGGAAGGAGGCCAACGGCTCGTCCAGGGACGCTCGTTGCTCCTGCTCCTGCGGCTTCGCCTCATCGTCGTCGTCGTCGGCGTCCCATCCGGCGAGCTCGTCGACGAGGGGCCTTAGCTGACCCGGTCGACCGACGACAAGGTGTCTGTAGAGAAGGGACCGATCGACGAGAGCGTCCCCGACCCGGCCGAGGGCGACGAGGAGGGCGGCCGTCGTTCGCTGGAGGACGGCCTCGGGGAGGAAGCCGCAGATCTCGTGCCAGAGCTCCGGGGGGAGGGAGGCGTAGGTCGTCGTCGTCGTCGCTGGCGGTCGGACGGCCGACCTGACCTGACCTGCTGCTACTGCTGTTGTCGAGCAGTCTTCGGAGGAAGGGCGCATCGTCCTCTGCGATGGATCTCTGGAGAAATCAGGGTCGACCGATGGGAGATGTCGACGAGGACGAAGGTGGTGGTGGTGGTGGTGGTGAGGGATGACGCGCCGACGCTACTGGCCCGCAGACGAAGCTCCTCCTCCTCCTCTTCCTTTGCTTTTGAGGCCGTAGACAGACCTCGAGGGCTCTTTCCAGATCGTAGACAGCGAATAGCCTCTTTGGACGAAAGCCTGTCAGCTTACGAGCTGATGAGAGCAAGAGGCGAGTCTTGAAGTCGGCTGCGCGCCAGGCGCAAAGAAAGCCCCGCCTCGTCGGTGTCTCTCTCTCCACCATCTCCACCATCTCATCTCATCTACCATCTCAATCCTGTTGCCCACGACGAAGGTCCTCAAGCCACTCTCGCTCCTCGCTCTCGCCTCCTCCGCCGTCTCCGCCCGCGCCTCCTTCTCTCAGACCACCATCACCATGGCCGCCGGTCCGTCCCCTGCCTCACCTCTCGCTCAAGCGCCGGCCGGGCGACCGACCGGACTCTGACCGACCCTTCCACCTTTGTCTCTCCTTTCTACACCGACCCACCCGCCCAACTCACAGATAAGCAGTACATCGTCACCTTCAGCCAGAAGGCCTCGACGGCTCAGATCGAGGAACTCTACAAGCACATTGAGCAGGAGGGTCCGTTGCCTTCCTCGATCATTTCATCACCCTCCTCTCTCCACGGTCTCTCCGGGTCCAGCCGATCGGGCCCGGGTCGAAAGGGAAGGAGCGCTCGCCCGCGTCACTATCCCCTGTCGACCTAGGCCGACAGATTTCGTCCTCTTGTAGCCTTCAGGCTTGTCGTCGGCTCCTGCGTGGGCAGCAGGAATCAGGAAGCAACGACGCGCAACGAGATTCCACATGAGGGTTCAACTGACGCTCTCCGCCTCTCTGTCTTCTCCTTCATACCGCTTGCCTGCGCATGGCTCGACCCCTCTTCCCTCTTCACCTCTCCTCCCTCTCATGCCCCATTGGACCGACACCCTCGCTCGCTCGCTCGCTCTACCCGCACACTGGCCGATGACCCTTCTCGCACCCACCGGGCCTCCAACCACCCTTCGCCCCTCAACGTCCCGCGTTGACACCGGATCGTCCGACGAAACCAACGCCTCCCCCACCCTGACAGGCTCGTCGCTCACGAGCAAGAAGCACGAGTCGGACCTGATGAAGTACGCCGTCGTCTCGTCGCTGCCCGACAGCCTCCGGTCGAGCCTCGCCAGCAACGAGATTGTCGAGTCGATCGGTGCGTCTCCTTCTTTCTTTCGATCTCCTTCAACCCTCGCTGCGCAGGGGGATCTTCAGTCTCCTTAATACGGGAGGGTGCCTCTCTTGCCCCCCTCCTCTCCTTACTTCGACCTTGCTTGTCTGATATGCGGGGGAAGGGGGGGGGGGGGGGGAATCTGGGCAAGAGCGAGGGGGAAAGGGGGCAAAGGGGTCGTCTCTAGCGCGCCCAAGAGGTAGAAGGGGAGCAGGAGGGGTCACGTATCGAAAGGGGTCGAGGTCGGAACGCTACTTCGACCCTTGCCTGACCTCGGAGCATAGGCCACTCTTCCCTCGGCGCGTGCGTCCCGTAGCCAGTCGATCAGGAAATCTTCCTCTCGCGTGTTGCCTGCCCTCCCCTCTCGCGCTCTCTATCCTTCACTCTCAAGCTTTCCACGCGGCCCTGTTCTTCTTGTCGATCGACATTTCCTTTATCCCTCCGCACCCTGGCTTGGGGATTGATCCTTCCGCACGTCGTCCCTCTCCGCTTTGCAACCGCTGACGCCGACCCTCTCGTCCGCTTCCTACCGAACAATCAAACAACCGAATCTCTCTCGTCTCTCCCAACCACCTCACGCTGGATCTTCGACCCCTGGTCCGCACCCCGCTCGGGCCCGTTTTACGTTCACGATCCCTACCAACGTCCGCGACATCCCCCCCGAATCCCACTCGCCCCCCTCCGGCCGTCCCCGTCCCTTGCGCGCGCGTGCACTGGCACTGCGATCCCCTCAATCTCAACAGAGGAGGATGGTGAGGTCAAGACGCAGTAGGGAAGCCCTTGCTCGCGCGCCCCCCTCACTCCTCCCCGACTGTTGTGACTGCCCGTTGTACCTCCCTCCTTGACCCTTCGTCCGTTCCTCATCTCCTCCTTCCCACCCTCCTCGCGCAACGTGCGTTTGTCCGCCTGATGGCTCGATAGGATGTCTTCCCCCCCCGTCCCATGCACGCTCTGATTGCTTGAGATCTTTCTCATTCGCGGTTGGGCGACTTACCGGCGAAGACAAGAGCTGAGTTGGGCTGGGTTGAGATGGGGTAGCGGAGAGATGAAACGGAGATGTTGCCCCCCCCCCCCCCCCCTTTATCGAGTGGAAGCAGACCAGGCGAGACGAAGTGAGGCGAGGTAAGATGATTTAAGGTGACGCAGCAGCAGTAGCTTCCGTGGTGGGATGTGGAAGGGAAGGGAAGACTTACCAAGTCGGGGCACTAGTATTCCGAGGCTAAGATTCGGGTCATGGCCCGTCTCGCCCCCTACCCCTTTCCCTTTCACTGTCATCCGCCTGTTCGAGCCCCCTTCCACCCCGGCCCCCAAACGCGCCTCTAAGGCCTCGTCGACAAAAAGCCCAAGCCTTGCTGCCAAACACGGCGACAGTACCGGCGTCTTACAAAACAAGGGATGAAATCGTCACCGAAGCAGGGGGGAGAAGGACAAAGGGACGCCTCGCAACGGTCCGCGACTCGACCAAACGGCCCTCTTCCCTCGAAGCGACGATACAGCATCAGGCGACCCAAGCCAGGCCATGCAGGAGACGCTGTCTCACGATCGAAAAAAGGTGAGCGAACCCGCCCGACATAGCTGACGACTGAAAGGTGGCCGCCGGACACCCTGAGCACCGATCGACGATCTGGTTGTCGATCCGGACGATTGGAGAGAGGGACGTGATTAGCTCGAGTCGATCCTCATGAGAACTGCAGGAGAGAGGGTAGGCGTTGCCGACAGTCAGCGGGTGGACTTGCGAAAGAAGGGCGGATAAGGGCCGGAGCTAGAGCGTTGGACGGTTGCGGACAAACCTTCCAGCGATTGTTGCAGTGCAGACAGGTGACGAAAGTCTAAGGTCGGTCGAGAGGGCCAGCATTGGAAGCCAGAGGTACAGGCAGTCAGCAGGATGGAAGACAAAGACGTCCGTAGGGACTGGGGTGAGGGAGGGGGCAGCCGCAGCGAGCAAGCTTACCGTCATCGGCTCGTCCGCCGAGCGCGTCTGCATCTGGTAGTAGGTCGTCTTGCGGTGACCGCACTTTCCGCACTTGAACTGGTCAGTCTCGGCCTGAGCAGAGAGAGGGGGGAGGGGGGGAAGAGAAAGCGATCGTCAAGTGTCAACGCCCGCCCGACAGTGCATGCGGAGCTTGAGCTGAGGCGCACCGCAATCTCGACGGCGCCGCGCGAGTTGAAAAGGTTCTCCGTCTCGAGCTGCTTGTTGAGCGCTTGTAGGTTCTCGCTCGCCATGTCCTGCGAGCCGCCGAACACGAAAAGCCATGGAGTTAGCCTGCCGCAGCAAGCAAAGGCGCTCGCTCGACGCGCACCTCCTTCGACATGTTGCAGATACCGATCGCCGAGATCTCGCCCCGGACGATGCCGTCCCGCAGCGCTGGGTTCGATTTGTCCTTGAGATTGAGGATGACGCCCCGGATCTTGCTGCGGTAAGCGTCGTCCGTCTTCGTCCCGACAGCATTGTAGAAGCCCTTCTCGATCAGCTTGGCCTTCTCGAGCAGGACCGCCCGCTCGGCCCGAGAGTCTCCGGCGAGGGCCGAGTAGATGAGCTCAACCGACTTGTCCCGGAGCGAATCGCCCGTTCCGGCGTTGGCCGCCTTGTCCGAGCCGTGGGTCCGCGGCGTCGACGGGTAAGGCAGGATGATGGTCGGCAGGGCAGGGTTGATCTCAGCCGCCTCTGATGAGCCGGCACTCCCATTGGCCTCCTTCTTGGTGGACGCTGCGCCTGAAGACGACGACGGCTTGTCGTCCTGCGCAGCGGCGGCCGACTTGGAAGGAAGCGGAGCGACCGGCCTGGCCGAGCTATTCGAGGTCGATGAGTCTGTCCGCTTGATCGAGCCTGGAGCCTTATTGGGACTGGTAGAGCCTATATACATGGCGGCAGAACACCTCGAGTGAGCAGATGCGCTCCTTGACAGCAGTAGGCCCGTCAAGCACCCGCACACCGGCGGGGTCGCATACTCGGCGGTGACGTACCTGATGCTGGCTCGCCCTTCGCCTTCTTCTTGACATTCTCGTCACCTCCTTGCGACTCCGCCTTGCGCTTCTTACTCTCCTCGACAGCCTCCTTCCACTTGCGAACGATTGACTTGGCAAGATCAGAGATCTCCCTAACATTTGGCGAGCAGGCGTCGGCAAGAGGGCGAGCGGCGTCAGCGGCAGGCGCGTCCGGCCCCAGGCGGGCAGGTCAGTGCACGCACAGGGTCTCGTGCGTACGGAGCTTCCCGACCGCAACACCGGCCTTGGTCGCCTGTGACAGCATCGGCAGGCGTATGTGATGAGCTCGAGGACAAGGGCGGCTCCAGGGAGTGCTCGACTAAGAACACGCAGCGGCGTCTCGAACGAAGGGCCACGTACCCTCAAGATTTCCTCCCCCGGCTCTACAACCTCCTTCAGTGTCCGGAGCACCTCGAGAATAGTCTGCGCCGATAGGTCAGACCGAGTGTCAGCTTGGAAGGCGGGTGGATGCGGCAGGCCGAGAAAGGGGGGAGGGATTGTCGAGGGCCTCACAGCCTCATCCTCGTCCTTAACGGCCGTCAAGAGGGTCGAGACGTGCCGCTTAACGTCGGCGACGGATGCCATCGATCCAGCGATCCAGTAGCGAGTCTTCTACGCTGGGTTTAAAGGCAAGCCTGAAGTTCGGTCGAGGAACGGAAGAGGTCTGGCTCGGCGCTAAGTCGACGTTTAGGGGAGCAAGGCACCCTCGGCCGGTTGCCCTCAAGCACCGACGCCGGCTTGCACCTTCCATCCCTTTCTTCTCCTTCTCTCGACCGGATCTCGCACTCAAGGACTGAAAGCAGCGTGCGCAGGGTCGCGCCCACGCCTACGCCTCGGTACGACGTTCGCCGCGAGGTATCTCGACTCGCAGGCGGCGGAGGGCCCGACTGGGTACCCCTCGCCGCCGAGCCCTGCGACGACCGATCTCACCCGACCTGCGTACGGCGCCCCAATGTCCGCCTCCTACGCTGCTGGCACTGGAGGAGCTGCAATCGGGCCGTACGGCTTGGCTGCCGCTCCTCGGGCTCCGGTCTCACTCGAGGTACTCCTTCAGGAGCTGCCCGACCTCACATCCGGCTCGCTCATTCCGCTCGCTGAGGTCGTCGACGCCTGCATCAACGAGATCTACAAGCGCCTCGTTGAGCTCCAGGACGTCCTCCCGTCCAGGCACGAGAAGGCGCGCGCTCGTGAGGTGTTCCAGTTCGCGCTCTGGGCCAGACGCGAGTGCGTTCGGCTGCTGGCAGTTGCTCGCTGGTGTCGCGAAGGTCCGGCGGTCGTCAAGGCCCTGGTGCGCCTGTCCTCTCACCACTGATTCGGCGCTGCGGGCCGGCTTGCCTCCCCATGCACGGCGCTGAGATGAGTCGTTCGCTTCGCACGCACAGAACGCGGTCGAATTCCTCCAGCGGCAGAATGGTCAGCTCGGCGCGGTCGTTGACGAGCTCGCCGGCGTTCGTTCGGGTCTGAGCGGCACTCGGTGCGCGGCCTCCTCGGCCTTCCCATGCCTGTCTGCCCTGGCGCTGGCGGACTGAAAGACCTCTATCGCATCAGGCTTCGAAATCCAGATATCTTGACGTCCTTGGACGTTTTGACGACAGGCAAGTACCTTCGCCTGCCAACCCGATATCAGGTACGTCGAACGAGCCCCGAAGCACTTGTCGTGCGGCCGATCCTGACCTCGGGTTGGCGTTTACAGACCGATTTTGAGCCGGTCGAGCCAATCAGTGACGGCGATGTCTCACGAGCCTTGCACCAGCTCGATGAGGTGATTCGCTACCGCTTGCGTATAGTCGAAGTCGTTCCAGCTGAAATGGGGTCCTTCAGGATCGGTTCGTTCCAGAGCTTCTGCCTCCGCTCCGTGGCCTGAATGAGAGGCTGACTGGCTTGCGCGCGCCTCTTGTGGGATACGCAGCCGACGGCCGCGTGCTCTTTCACTGTCCAGGCCTCTTCAAGGCGGCCTTCTCGCTCACAGGCGCCCAGGACGATGGCCCTTCGCCGCCACCGGAGGAGACTGGCGAGAATCTTGCCCGAGGCGGGACGTGGTACCTTCTTGATCTGGAGTGGGATTTCGGGATCGGCGGCCGGGAAGGCGTCGAGGATCTGCGACGAGGTTGGTTGGTTTTCTGTCGCTTACCCTTGCCGACCAAGCTGCTGAGCGAATGTTCATCGTCAACTACAGACTTCCCCACGACACCGCCGAAACCCGTCTTCGAAGAGATCGCTCAGCATTGCAAGCTCCAACTTACTCCTCCATCACCGGCACCCCTGCCGGCTGGTTTACCCAACGCGGATCCCTCGGTAGACGTCCCGTCAAGCGGTCCCGCCCAACAGGCCACGCCCGCCAGCGGCAGTCCCTACGTCAGGATGCATTCGCCCGTCAGCATCGACATCAAGCTCGAGACGGGCTCAGCCGGCAGTAGTCTCTGGCCGGTTGGGAAGTTGAAGGAGGAGGCGGTCGACGAGGAGCGAGTGACGGACGCCCCTCTCGTCCGGGCGTATAATCTGCTCGGTCCGTTGTTGCGCCTATAGTCCCGATTGAAACGACATCGCGCTGATGCCGACATATCGACCTGCTTGCTCTGCGCCTTGAAGAGGCTCTCGGCCTTACATTTCAGCTCGAGATACTCCATGCGCAAGCCGTCCGCATGCAGCAGCTCGGCTGGGCGCAGTGCTTCGCGCTGGAGCTCGGCCGCGACCGGAAGGCGTTCAAAATATCATACTGGCCGTGGGTCTGAAACTCACCTCGAAAAGGCGCTGTAATCAGGCTGAGCTGACTCCGCGCTTCTTATCCAGTCGTCAGCGCACACCTCGAACCGTCGGAGCACCGAACAGTCCCTCGATGGCGGGTACGATAACAATCAGCCTCGGTTCAACTTCGCCATCGGGCTCGGCAGGCTCGGCAGGCGGTGGCATCCTGCGACGGACCCTGAACGAAGTCGAAACATCAATCAAGGCATCAATGTTGCGAGCGGTCGACACCGACGCAGACGGCTCAGGCGCTAGGTCGGCGACCCGGATCAGCGACGAAGTACTTGCGACTTCACTTCGGGCCGACTGGGAGATTGAGCGTCGATGGAGCGGCGGGCTGGAGGTCGCTGCCGGCCTAACGCAGCAGCAGCAGCTGCGAGTCGTGCGTTTGTGGCCCTGATATGCTGCCGCCTCAGGTGGACGTCGTATGCTCACCCTGCTGCCACATGCACCCCGCCGCAGGATCCGCTGAAACTCGACTTGGAAAGACTTCTGCTCGATGCGCTCCGTTCTCACGCCAACGCTCTCGTGAAGGCTATCTATCGGCGGGCGCTAGATCACGGACCGATGGCGGCAGTCTACGATATCGACGGCGGCGACGTGCAGCTGGTCGAAGAAGGTGCGCCTGTCGACCTCTCGTGCTCCATATCCTGTCCAATCATTGACCGTACGGTCTTTCGCCTTTGCTGCCGGCCCCAGAGCCTGATCTCTGGGTTATGCAGGTCCGCCTACATGGCGCCCAGCACGTCTCGGTCCTCGTTGATCCACGCTCGGGTCGGATTGTCCTGCGCGACAAGAACGAGGTTGTGAGTGCATCGGGAGAGTCGCGGCTAGCGATGTCGATGCGGATGGCCAACGACAACCCGGCCGTCATTAATGACGTGCTTGTCCGGCTTAAGCTTTCGGTACGTGCCTCAGCCGTCGGCTTTCGTCTCGGCTTCTTTTCCTGACGCTCAGTACTATTGCCTTTCTCGTCTGCCCGTCTGCCCTTTTGCACGTCAGAGTACGGCCGATGCGGTCGACCAGCGGCTTGTCTTGACAGCGCCCAAGCTGACGACGCCGGCGTCGCGTCAGCGCAAGACCGCTATCGCTCTTCACGCGCCGCTGCTCGCGCGGTACGACCGGCTCCGTTTGGCGACGCCAACGACACCTGGTTTGCGGACTCTGGTCTGGACTCAATCGATCGGCAGCTACTGCTTTGTCTACCAGCTTGGCAAACAACGGTCTGTCTTGCTCAGCTCTGCGCCTTGATTGGCCTATCGCCGCCAAGAGACGCGCTGACGGGCTGTATGCGCGGGCGCTGGTCACTTTTCTATTCTCCCAGACACGGCATATCCTTCCAGATGCTGCCAGCAACGTCGACTCGGAGGTACTTGATCACCGACGCGGCCGTGATGACCGTCGGCCAGGCCTTCGCTCTGACCTCTAAGCCGGCTTTCGCCCCAGCCGGCCTGCTAGCGCCTGCGCCGACTGGGCTCGACCCTCTTTCTAGTCCCAACCAAGCGTGTCGACCTCGCTTCTGCCCGATCCCGAACCTGCAGGCGACATTTCAACGCGTGCTCGACACCATTGCCATTCGACCGGCCAATGCCCTCACACCAATCGAGCAGCGGAAGCGCGATGAGCGTGCTGCACCTGTCGTCGTCCTTGACGGTCAACGAGCCGTCTCGGAGCTGACGCACGGCCCCGAGCTACTGGAGGCGCTCGAGCTAGCGATCATTGACGCGCTTTTGGCCCACTCAGTGGTTGACTTGGCGCGGTCGTCCCCCAGAGCCCTTTCCATGCTGCCTATGCTTGCATCGGAGTTGGTCGATGGATGACATCCTTCCCTTCTTCTCTCGGCCCAGCAATAGCAGCAGAAGAGAGCAAGCGTCATGATATCGTGGAGATGTCGCGTGAAAAGGGCGTCCGACCTCGGCCCCCGAGCGAACTTCTGTAAAGGCCGTGAGCGGTCAGCAGCCGTCTCGTCGGGGGTGGGGATCAGGAGCGGACCGCCGTCGACGTCAAACACGTACTGGTGATGAGATGTCTCTAAGGCAAATGGACTGAGTGGAAGGAAGGCGTCCAGTGGTCGTTCAGGTCGTGTGTATGAAGTCGAAGCGTCTTGCTCAGGGCGACCCGCCAGCTTGAAGAGGCTTGGTCCGAGGTCAAGGTGCTGCTCTACGACGTGCTTGAGTTTCACACCGTCGATGGAAAGCGACCGCTTTGTTCGGCTGTCAGAAAGCGACTCCGCCAACCCGACCAACGCGTCTCGATGGTCAACATTGAACGATTCGCTCAAACCATCAACTACAAATCTCAAATCACTTGTCGGGGAAGATTTGAGATTTGCAGTTGATGGTTTGAGCGAATCGTTCAATGTTGATCATCGAGACGCGTTGCTTGGTCGGGTTGGCGGAGTTGCTTTCTGACAGCCGACCAAAGCAGCCGCTTTCCATCGACGGAGTGGAAGAGCAAAGTCGAGACGGATGGGCAGGTGGTAGTGAAGCTGTCGCAGAGGAGGTGGTGGTCGAGCGTGAGGAGAAGGAAGGCCGGCAGCTCACGAGCCGACGTCCGAGCGGGCGCGCAGAAGAAGCCAGGCGCGTGGCACGTGCCGCTTTGCCAAGTGCAGGCTGGAATGAAAGAAGGAAACGTAGGACGTTTTGCCTTTCAAATGCAGCCAAGTCGGACGGCAGCAGTCAACGGGCGAGAGAGACGAATGCGCGATCAGACTGTCGGTCGCCCGACCGTCCTTGATCTGACCGACTCTAATGTACGACGTGTCAGTTAAAGCGAGCGACCCAAGCGCAGGGGAGATCGTCGGGGTCGGCGCAGCACGAGGTCGGTATCCTATGCCCCTGCCCTCCTTTCGAGGCCAGCCGGAAGCCCTCTCTTATAAAAATGGCATCAAGACTGGTCATATTCTACGATCTGGAGGAGGTCCTTAAGACTCGTATCTCATTCGAAGACAATTCGGTGGTCAAATCGCAATGACCCCGGCAAGTGGACTTGGCCCGGCGCGATTAGAACTCACGGCCGATCGCTCTCCTCTCTCCTCCGCTGCCGCTGGGCGCGCGGGGCGCGTCCCTCCAGCCCTTCGCCTCCTGCCTTCTGACATCAATGGCCCTGACGCCTGCTCAACCACCTCTAGCAGGTTGACACCGCAGATGGAGCCGTTCTCAGAAGCTGGTGCATCGAACAAACGCGTCCTCCCGGTCGGTGAGGCGGGTTCCGGGGGAGCCCCGGCAGTCGAGCCTGGAGCTGGTCCGCCGCCTTCTAAGCGGGAGAAGCTGCAGGACGATCTCGAGCCAGTGCGTTCTTCTCCGGTGTTGTCTGTTCTACCGAGAGGGCTCTGAGAGGCTGATGTACGACTGCGGCTTGCGTTTTTGCGTTTTTAGACGGCCGTCAGCGTGTCCGAGGGCGGCGACAAGGTCCGTGCGGTGCGAAGGGCTCGACGACCTCCCTTTCTCGGCCGCTTGACGCCTGAGCCTGACCTGTGTCTCCGACTGCCCCTGCAGCAGACTTGTCTGCCCTCGGTCGGATCTGCGGCTCTCCCGGTCGATATGTATCAGCGAGCGCCAGTTGTTCCCGGTCGTAGCGGCGTTGGCGGCCATGCGACGGCCGCCTTGGCGGCCAAGCAGCAGGCGCTGCTGCGCAAGCATGTCCTTGTGGCCGACCCATCTCTGGCGTCGCAAGAGTCGTTGCTCGATCAGGTGGCCACCGTCATGAAGGAAACCTGGTCGTGGGAAGAGCTTCGCAAGTTCTTCCTCCGTAAAAACGAGATGCGGGAAAACGTTCAGGCGACGCTGGAGCTCATACGCGACGACTTGGCTGAGGACGAGCAAGACGACGGGCTTCCTGGCCCTATGGTGGCCGAGGCAGGCAATGATCACGCCACCGAATCCGTCGAAGAGGGCGAGGTCCTTGAAGTCACGCCTGCGGCCGCACCGGAACCACCCGTCAAGCCGGTCGCCGATGACCGAGCCCTGGCTTCGGCGTCTGCTGCGGTTGCGCCTTCGCTTCCGATCGACATGACGACGTCGACCGCCCGCCCTCCGCCTATCCTGAAGACGGTGTCGGCCGCAATCGCCAACCATCCTTCCCAAGCCACGCCCGAAAAGATCGCGCCTGTCAAAAAGAAGTTGACCAAGCACCTGCCGTCAGAGCAAGTGGTGCAACTCGCACGCGAGAAGGCGTTGGCGTCGGGTAAGCCCTGGATTGAGCCGGCCAAGAAAAAGGCCATGATGGCGCTTCGAACCGAAACGGAAGCGCAACTTGAGCGAGGCGAATTTCACACTTTTGAGGCCGAAGATAAGGTACGGCTTTCCAAGAACGCTGCTTTCCCGACCGAATCACGCGCTTGCTGACCAACGGTGAACCTAGGCCGGGCGCAAGTTCACCTCCATTCGCAGCGTCCGAACGCTGGCCAAGAAGGCGCGCTGCTCAATTATCGCCGTCGTCGTCTCGTGCGATATCCGTCCTCCGGCACGTAGTGCGTGTGGATGCTTGAGTTTTGAGGTAAAAGGACGAGCATCTGATGCACTTACTCCCTTGTGCCACAGCCGACGCGCTCGCGAGCATAAAGCTACAAGATCCGACTGGATCCATCGCGCTTAATGCTTTTGCAAAGTCGGTCGAGTCGTTGCCGCAGCCCTCAGTCGGATCCATCATCTTCCTGCGCAATATCTACGTGAGCTCGAGATATCGTATTCGTTACGCCATAGACGCGCCTGCTGATCTAGTCCTTGCGTGCGTCTGACCCCAGGTCGAAATCTGGCAGGGCATTCACACGGTCGTCGGCGCCGCGATGGACGGCTACGAGTGGGCCTACGCTGACCTGAAAGTGTCGTCGATGACGTGCCCCGCCCGTCTAGACGCGCAGTACGGCAGCCCTGAGGTGCTCACGGCGAGCCAGCACTCTTACGCCCAGAAATTGAGCTCTTGGGCGCGCTTCTCGCTTGGCATGCGCGAATCTGCGCCGGGGGCGGAGCCTGTTATTGCAGAAAACGCGCCTCTCAAGATCGCTGCCAAGAAGAAGCGGTCGCGAATGGCGATTGATGAGCTCACCGAAACAACCGAGTTCTTTGACCTAGTTGCCCAGGTACGCCCGCTTCAGGCCAGACCGACCGCTGACGCGGCCTCTGACAGAATCACCCTTGCTCCTGCACAGATCGTCAAGGTCGGCGCAGCCGGGGCCGAGACGCGCGACATCTTCGTAACCGACTTTACTTCCAATCCTCGGCTCTTCAAGTACGATCTTCGAGCACCGCCTCTTGTCGAGGCCCAGAAGCCGAGCGAGCCCTTCGGTCGTTACTGTCTCAAGGTCAGCATCTTTCAAGAGCTCGCCAAAACCGACAACTCGAGCCTCGCCGTCGGCAAACTTGTCAAGTTCCGCAATGCTAAGGTCCGCATGCGCGATTACCTGGAAGTCTCGCTCTGGGGCGACCGCAACAGTGGCTGCCGCATCGAACGCCTCGGTCAGGCCGATGAGGGTGTTGCCGAGCTCCTTGAGTGCTTTGCAAATTCCTGGCCCTTCTTGCTTATCAATCCTCAGCCTGACCAACTTCATTTCTCTGACACAGGCGCCGCGCTGTGTTTGCCCAAGCACTTTACGCCGAACAGGGCGAGGACCCCCCTTCAAAGACATCCGGGGCGCTTCTGCCTCAGCCCCGCTCATGGGACACGCCGTGGGAGAAGCCTCCCTTCCCGGTCCTCAACATACGAGAGGCCGTGGAGAGCTTCACATTCTGCTGCTTTGGCCAGGTGCGGCCGCCTTATCGCCTCCTCTAGTCTGCCTGGCGCCCAGCTGATCAACATCGCATACGATCAGGTTGTAGCAATCAGCCAGTCTTTCCAAGCGCCTGAAGACGGCCAATTCTACCGATCGTTCAAAGTGACCGACTTCACTGCCCATCCGCGCATTAGAGATGAGCCCGAGGGCGATCCAGGTTCGCCGTTGGCACCTCCAAAACGGGCTTTTGGCCGTTACACGCTCCGCATCCTGCTGTCGGGCGACGATGCGATCGATAAGCGGGCCGATGCCTGGCGGTCAGGAGATTATCTCTTTTTCATTGGGCTCCGTGTCAATGGCAAAGGAGGCCGCGGGCTAGAGGCCTACTTTCACACTGACGGCCAACCGCAGCCCTATCCGATCGCGCCCGTTCCGTCGCCGTGCGCTGCTCTCGGGCCGCTTCTTCTGTGCGAAATCGAGCATACTGAGCCCCACTCCATGCGCTCGGCTGATCGCGGTTTTCTTGCCACACCAACAGCCAGAAAAATGCGTTCTACTCCCGACTTGGCTCGCCAATCCCTGAGCAGCCGATATCCGAGGCAGTCTTTGCTTCTCCGCTACTTCCACCCGCCGAGGACGGTGATGTCGCCGAGGACGGTGATGTCGCCGAGGACGAGCCCCTCGACACGGACCTTGACAACCTCCTGTCCAAGCCGGGGCCAAAGGGCTCTGCCCCGCTAGTCGACCGGTCCTGTCTTCTGCAACACGCTTCTATCACCTCGGTTATTGACGGCGTCTTCCAGGTCTGTCGGCGTTTAGCAAGCGTGGTGATCGCCGGCGACTGACAGTCGCTTCTGTGCCTGAGCAGATCGTCAAGACTCACGCCGTCATCGCCGGCCAAACCTCGCTCCTGGTGACCGACTGGACTGAGCACGCGCTTAACACTGAACGCTTTCCGCCGCTGCCGAACCCTGAGGTCGTCCATGTTGAGGAACCATTTGGCCGATACGTGCTCGAGGTGCAGGTCCTGCACCAAAGCCTTCTGGCTGACCGCGATTTTCTCGACGCACTCGCCCCGGGCGCTTTCGTTCGGCTTCGTGGTCTCTTGCTCGCCCGGTCACCCGGCGTTGGTATTCGCGGGCATCTGACTAAGAGCCATGACTCGTCGTGGGAACGAATGCGCGAGGAGTCACAAGAGCCGGAAGTGCTTGCCCTCCTGAGGTAGATGCGCCACTGTCACCTCTTTCTCTTCGCAAGCTAACCCACGCTCCGTATCATTTGCGAAGCCGACGCGCTGCGACCTATCAGTTGAGCGCCACTCAAATTACATCGGCTCCGGACGCCAGCGAGGCGCCATCCCCGCCCGCGACAGGTACGCTCCCGGAAGAGGTGCCGGAAGCGGCGCTGGCCCCTTTGGCGACGGCTGGGCCGTCAGATCATGTCGACGTCGAGATGGAAGGAGTCGAAGGTTGCGAGGATTCGATTGACATCTATCCGAGTACGTACACACTGTCCGCTAGCGCCCCTGCTTCCGTGAACCCCTTTGTTTACCCACACTGCCAACTCCTTCTCGTCCTCAGCCCAATCGCTTCTTTCCTCGGAAAGGCCGACAACGCTCGAGTCGGTCCTCGGTGCACCCTGGCCAGCCAAGCACACGATCCGAGCCCGCGTCGTCGACTACCTGTTAGTCAGCCGCCATGCTCGCCGTCAAACTCGAGACTGATTTCTGACATCTGCAATAGCCCTAAGAAGTTTGAGGACGTAGTCGTCTGCATTTGTCGCGCATGTAACCTGATGTGCGTTACCAAATTGAGTTGGCTCTCACGCTCGTCACCGCTGGTCTGATTTTGACGTGTTGCTCCGCTCCGCAGCCTGCCTACCGAGGACCGAGTCTGCCGCTCGTGCATGAGTCAGCATGACGCTTCGCTTGGCCGCGACCTTCACTGGACGTATCGTCTGATGCTCAAGCTGAAGGATGGCTCGGCGACCGTCTGGGCGGCGCTCTACCACGATGACTTTGTTAGTCCCGCTCTTCAACCGGGCGTCTGACCAGCGTCAAGGGCGGCTGACGCCTAACTGAACTACCCTCAGACCGCTCTCTTCCCGTCGCTTCCACCGGCCAGCGACTTCTGCGATGCGGCGACGCAGATCATTGACTCGCTAGCGTCTCAGCTCGCGGTCCTTCATCCAGCCATCGGTACCGATCAGCCGCTTGACACCTTGAGCGGCCCCACGCTCGAGCTCAGTCTGAAGCGTACGGCCGCTGTAAGTGGGCTCGAGGGCGTCGGCGATCATTCAGTGGCAGCCTTTCGCATTTTCCGGACAATTCTTGGCGACCGCAATGACGGCGCTTAGCCGCGATCAAGCAGGGCAAGCGAAGATGGTAGCTTGCGCTCTGAGATGTTGACGACATTCACGACACTTTTGCAACAATTCTTGCAAGACATCTGGTGAGGCGCATGTGATCCCGCAGCTGCTGAACAAAGCAAAGCGGCGAGGCGCAGATGAGGGGTTGCCGTGCGCATCAACGGCAGTCTCGGGCGACCGCGCAGCGACTGACCGAGCGAGTACGACGTGAGGTCTGGCTACTGCCGGAATTGGGAGCAAGCTCCCGACGTGCTACGAAAGTCAATGGAGCGCGAGGAATCGAGTCCGCGCCAGAATGTCCGAGTCGGAATTCGGCGTCGAAGCGACGATGGAGCTGGATTGGCGACCAAAGACCGGCGTGTGCCATGGGCGATGGACGCCAGGGGGTGGCGCAAGAAGTAGGCAGTCCAGCCGAGCCGGTGCGGCTCTGAGAGACTCCCTTACAAGACCCAACCAGCACTCTCGTGCTTGGGGTTCTCTTTGCGACGCCAGACAAGGATGTACTTTTCACCGTTGTTGCGAGCCACCTTTTTGCCCTCCTCAGTCGAGTCGCGAATGGCGGCGACACAAGGGTCGGCCTGGTATTCTGCCGAGTCGGGCAGGATGGGCTCGAAGAGATCGGGCAAGGCGAGGAAATGGCGCTCGGTCCAGAGGTGAAGGTCTGCCCAACAAAGAGTGAGAGATTGATTAGCAAGCGAAAAAGACGATATAGGAGTTGATGGGCCAAGAGAGGAGGCGGTGAGGAGGTGGGAGATCAGGGTATGGGGATCGTGAAGATCAAACGAAACCAGGTCCAAAAGATGGGGTCTTCGTCTAATTAAAACTTTTTTTGAACATCATGCGGAGGAGAAAGTTAAGGGTAAAAGACGAAACGGAGGCGAGACGCACCAAGGACGTCGGTGATGCAATAGACGATGCCACCAGGCCGCAGGACGTAAGCATACTCGGCTAGAAGCGTCGTCGAGATGATGCGCTGCTTGTGCTTCCGGCTCTTGAAATGAGGGTCGGGAAAGCAGAAGAAGAGCTTCGAGAGTTGGCCCTGTGCAAAGAAATTTGTCAAGAATTTCATCGCGTTGCCGCGAATCACCGAAGCGTTCTGGAACGAGCCAGGCTTGAGAAGTCGGAGAGCGGCAATCCGATCGCGGACGTAAGCCGTCACCTGATGGCGAATCTCCATGCCAAGGACGACCTTGGTCGGGAAAAGCTCAGCGAGGGCGATCGTTAGGCCGCCGAAACCGCAGCCAATGTCGGCAAATTCGACCTGCTCGATGCCGGACGGAGTCGAGCCAAGGCCAGGCGCGGTGGGCGCGTTGAAAAAGGTGGGGTAGTAGGCGTGCCAGTTCATCGTCGCAGGGCACGAGGGACTGGAAAGAAGGAATCAACGGCCAGATGAGCTGTGATGTTCATAGCGAAGAAGCAACGGAGCAGGTGAAAGGACGAACGCACTAGTCGAAGCCATGGTCGGCGAGCGGATTGGCGTGCGCGCGCTGGCGGTAAAACTTCTTCTGCTCAAAGGCGGACAGGCAAGATTAGTCGCGAATCGTTTAAGAGGTACCTACTTGAGCGGACGAGACGAACCTGCGGCAGCTTGATGATGGACCCGTCGGGCGCGACCGCCTCGGTCGGCTCGCGGTCGTCGTCCGCAAACTCGTCGTCCGATCCAACGCCAGCGCTAGACGGTTTGCCACCATCGGTCATGACGGCCGCGTCTTGATTGTTGCGCTTTCGCTTCGCGGCCATCGAAGCGGGACGGAGAGAGAAAGGCAAGCGAGCAGAGCTTGGTCAGTCGACGTTGGAGGGTAGCCCGAATGGAGGCGGCAAGGGCGACGAAAAAGCGGGCGGCGGGAGGTTCAGACTCCGCTCGCCGCCTGGGCCGCCTGACTATACGTACCGACGCCGGGCGACGGATGGCGTCCTTCAACTTCGCGAACCCTACGAGTGATCTCAGGGAAAGATTGCAAGAGACCGAGCTTGAACCAAGTAGATGTCTCTTGTGAGAAGGCCGATGTATGCGATGCCGTCTCGGACGAGTCGCACGCCCTGCTCACAAGGCGTGCGACTTGCATTGTAGCCTACCCGTCGTACCTTCTCGCAGAATCCTGGCAAAAGTTTGATAGCGGTCGTCAACGGATCAAGCATCGGGTCTTCCAAGACGCAACGACTGTGTTCTAGCCGATTGATACAGCGGCCAAAGGCCATAAGTGATCCCGTACGGAGTCGTGCGAACGAAAAGGGGCGGCGGCCACGGCCTTCGCCGTGCGTCGGAGACGTCCAAGAAACAGACCGGTGCTGATGATCCTAGCATGACAGATGCAGATAATCCTAGCATGACAGATGCAATACAGAGACCGCCCATCATTCTCCATTCAAGAGAATATCCAACTGTCGTTTCTTGCCTGTTCGCCAGCAGTCGATCAGCTCACTTCCTTGCCGCCGAGGGTGAGGCCTCGGCAAAGACCCTTCTGCGCGGAACCTCTACTCGCAGATATGATCTTGCAAGCGAGATAGACAGAGAAAGAGGGACGATTTCTTGCTGTTCGGCGATGACCTCGTGTCCTCGGAGTTCCCTCGGCCTGTAGCTGAGTTTGAAGCTCGCGCAAGGGCGGCGACCACCTCTCCCGACTCTTAATTGCGGGATTGCTTACAGTCAGAGCTAGAATTGTTAACGTTCATCTCTCATGATCGCTGAGAAGGAAACGCGGCGTTGAGGGCACGATTGCCTCTCGCGAGGAGGTTGGCAGGTTAAGCTCGGCCCCAAGCACCTGCAGACAGCCACTTGTCCCTTCCTCCTTTCCCTGAGAGCCCTCCTCAGCCGTTCCAAGAAGCCGAATCAATCAGGGCTGATCAAGACAGAGTCCACGAAGATATGTACTGCTCTCTGTGCTGAAAGCCCCCGCTCGCCCTTCGGCATTACGGCTCCGGGGCTGGATTCCCCAGCGAACCCGAGTCAGCAGCCACAACCAGCCGGCCGGCCGCTGGACGCCTGCGACCACATCAGCGTCGGCAGCCTGCGCCGATCGCCAGAGGTACAACTGCTTTGTGCTCTGCGGGCCACCATGCCGAGCAAGGGTGGCCTGGGCCTTTGCAATGGGCGGGGGAAGTTGCAAGGTTGTGAGGGGAAGGTCTCGTCGGGTCGGCTCGATCGCGGGCCTTCTGACCCCGCTTCTGAGGCGTCGCCACGAGTGCCGAGCGAGGAACGCCTCCGTACTCGCTCAAGCAACAACTCCGCGCACTATTCGCTCGGTCCGTTCGCCGCGGTCGACCGAAACAGTTTGCGCATGGGGGGCGCGCTGCATCGCTCAAGAGGGCGGACAAGGCTCGACTCCGGCCGTTCTTCCTCTTGACGACTCCGTTCGCTTGCAGATCCAGTAAGTCTTGAGACTCCCCGATCTGCCATCTCATCCGTTTGTCGAAGACTGAGCCGCTTGCGTTTCGCTCTACATCGCTGTTCCTTAGCCCTTGTCAAGCATGCTCAGCTCTTACAGCGCGGCCTTCCTCGTCGCGGCTGGCAGCTTCGTTCTTCTCCCTTCTTCGCTCGCCCAAACGCCCCGCGCCGCAAGCTGCCTGCCTGCCTCGCTTGATTGCCCTGCCGAGCTTGCGTTTGTATCGTCCTTTGCGCCCTGGGGCTGTACGTGCCTTCCCTCCTGCTCTACGTTTGACCTTGCGCCCACCAGCCTTCCGAGTTTGCCAGAACCTGACGGCTGATGTTGGCTGTTGCCCTCCCCTTTCTTGCGCAGGCCCGTCGGGCGGCATTCCGAACGGTGTCATCAGGAAGCCTTTTACGACGATCGAGGCCTGCACGAAGCAGTGTTCAGGCACCAAGTGGTTAACGATCCGTACGGCCCCTTCGATCTAGCTGCCGAGGGGCGAGCGCTTTTCCATCCTCCCCTTTTGCTAACGTGCGCGCGCGCTTGCTTTGGCCCTAGACCCTGACAACGCTGCCAGCGGCTGCGAATGCTGGCCTGAAAACTCGGTGCCGGACGGCATGGGTTGGTCAAAGTGCGGCACGTCGGGCTTTGCGACCTACATCAACCTCCACACGCACGACCCGGTCAACACGTGCGCGCTCGACTCGATGTGGGACTGCCCGACCCCGATCGGCGAGCTCAGTGCGTTCATGCCCCTCTGGTAGCGGCTGGGAGGGGGCAGGGGAGGGCGACGAGCGTGGTCTTACGATTGGCTGACTGTATCGCCTGCACTTTGCTTACCTTCCTCCGTCTCATTGCTCACGCCCGACAGGCCAAGGCTTCGAGCCGCTTGGCTGCTACGCTGGCGGCGTCGGCGGTACGACGACCAACAACATTGGCAGCCTCGCCGCCTGCGCTGCCCTCTGTGCGCCGACTGCGACCGAGTGAGTCCAGTGACCGAGCGATCTGTGGGTCGAGTGACGACTGGGGCCGACAGCCGGCTGATCGCTTTCTGCCCGTCCTTTTCCGAATCTTTCTTTATCTGCAGCCTGATCTTCCGCGCCGGCGAGCAATCGTGCGAATGCGTGCGTCCCATCGCCGGTCTTGAGCCTGACGCTCGGCCGATCGGTCTTTCCTGGCTGGCTGGCACAGATTGACTGACCTCGCCGTCCGTCCTCGTGGGCCCGCTCTGGACGCAGATCCCGGCCGGCCGTGCCGTCTGGACGCCGACGACCTGCGATGCTGGCAACAATGTCTACCGGCAGGCGACCGTGCCGCACCCGGCAACGAGCGCCCTGCCGGCGGCCTCGTCCTCGGCCTCGGCGTCCTCAACCTCGGAATCTATGTCCGCGGCCTCGACCTCGGTCTCGTCTGCGCCGGTCGCCGATCCGACACCCATCCGCGCCGCAAGCTGCCTGCCTGCCTCGCTCGATTGCCCTGCCGAGCTTGCGTTTGTATCGTCCTTTGCGCCCTGGGGCTGTACGTGCCTTCCCTCCTGCTCTACGTTTGACCTTGCGCCCACCAGCCTTCCGAGTTTGCCAGAACCTGACGGCTGATGTTGGCTGTTGCCCTCCCCTTTCTTGCGCAGGCCCGTCGGGCGGCATTCCGAACGGTGTCATCAGGAAGCCTTTTACGACGATCGAGGCCTGCACGAAGCAGTGTTCAGGCACCAAGTGGTTAACGATCCGTACGGCCCCTTCGATCTAGCTGCCGAGGGGCGAGCGCTTTTCCATCCTCCCCTTTTGCTAACGTGCGCGCGCGCTTGCTTTGGCCCTAGACCCTGACAACGCTGCCAGCGGCTGCGAATGCTGGCCTGAAAACTCGGTGCCGGACGGCATGGGTTGGTCAAAGTGCGGCACGTCGGGCTTTGCGACCTACATCAACCTCCACACGCACGACCCGGTCAACACGTGCGCGCTCGACTCGATGTGGGACTGCCCGACCCCGATCGGCGAGCTCAGTGCGTTCATGCCCCTCTGGTAGCGGCTGGGAGGGGGCAGGGGAGGGCGACGAGCGTGGTCTTACGATTGGCTGACTGTATCGCCTGCCCTTTGCTTACCTTCCTCCGTCTCATTGCTCACGCCCGACAGGCCAAGGCTTCGAGCCGCTTGGCTGCTACGCTGGCGGCGTCGGCGGTACGACGACCAACAACATTGGCAGCCTCGCCGCCTGCGCTGCCCTCTGTGCGCCGACTGCGACCGAGTGAGTCCAGTGACCGAGCGATCTGTGGGTCGAGTGACGACTGGGGCCGACAGCCGGCTGATCGCTTTCTGCCCGTCCTTTTCCGAATCTTTCTTTATCTGCAGCCTGATCTTCCGCGCCGGCGAGCAATCGTGCGAATGCGTGCGTCCCATCGCCGGTCTTGAGCCTGACGCTCGGCCGATCGGTCTTTCCTGGCTGGCTGGCACAGATTGACTGACCTCGCCGTCCGTCCTCGTGGGCCCGCTCTGGACGCAGATCCCGGCCGGCCGTGCCGTCTGGACGCCGACGACCTGCGATGCTGGCAACAATGTCTACCGGCAGGCGACCGTGCCGCACCCGGCAACGAGCGCCCTGCCGGCGGCCTCGTCCTCGGCCTCGGCGTCCTCAACCTCGGAATCTATGTCCGCGGCCTCGACCTCAGTCTCCTCCACTGCCTCGATTCCTCAGATTTCAGGTTCTCAAGCATCGAGCGCCGCCTCCGAAAGCGCCACTACATCTGTCTCTGTATCGCTTGCCGTCTCTGCATCTGTCTCGTCCGCTGCCTCGGCCTCACAGGCTTCGGCCGTCGCCTCGCAGAGCCTTGACACGTCCTCTTCAGCCTCGCCCACGGTCTCGGCTTCTGCTACGACAGCAAGTGACGCCCCGTTGCCGCTTGCGACCGCCGTTCTGCCGGCTTGCTCGACTCCAGGACAGGGCTCCTGCCCTCCTAAGCCAGCCGACCCGCGCTTTGAGCCCGTAGGATGCTTTGGAGCGGAAGCCGTTGGCAAGTCATGCTTTTCATCTTACTCAGGGGTTCAGAGTTGACTTACCGGATAGCCCTCTTGTTATAGCCTTCCAGCTTGCGACCCTCGCTGCCGGCACCGCACTGGGCGACTATCTGAACAGGGAAGCTTGTGCGGCGTTTTGCGCTCGGTCGCCTTACGCGGCATTCATCGAGCAGCCGGCCGCCACCCAGAGCTCGTGTTCATGCTTCCCGGACTCACCTCTATTGGCGTCTGCGCCGCTCGTCTCGTGTTCTCTTGCAATCCAGCGTCGAGCGGCCGCGAACGTGGTTGAGCTGCTAAGCAACCCTTCGGCTGTCGCCGTCGCACCTCCGACGGCTTCGCAGGCGGTTAAGATGCGCATGCGGCGCGAAAGGCAATCCGCTGAAGAGCACATTCAGCAACACCACGCCTTCTGCCCCGAGGGCTTGACGCCGTGCACCGACCCAAGCAGCGGAGGCTATGAATGTCTGGACGTCGCAAACGAGCTTGCAAGCTGTGGCGGCTGCATGCACGGCCGCTACGACGGCATCGACGAGCCAAAGGGCGAAGAGTACGTCCTTCGCAAAGCATCAACGTCGACTGCCCAGCCAGCAGTAACTGACACAGATTCCTCGCCTCTTAACCGCAGCTGCACCATGATGCTTGGCGCTCCCGACACCGCCGTTGAATGTGCCAACTCACGATGTGTCGCTCATGTCTGTCAGGCCGGCTGGCTTCTCAATCGCGGCCGGTGCATTCCGAGCAAGCGCAGCTTCCGCTCCTGGAAATAGTGATTCGGGTGATACATCTCTGTCTTCGTTTCTCAACATCTCTTTCTTTTTACTCTCATCCCACCTTCCGTTCTCATCCTGCCAATGTTTGGGCTTTTGTCGCGTTTTCGATCGATCTCGCTTTCTGCACCTGTAAGCCTCGCGGAAGTCGGATCATAAAGACGAGACCTGGGGTGAAGGTGAAAGCGCAATAGTAGGCTCCCATCATGAAGATACCTCGGGCGAAGGCCGCTCCATGAACTCGGACCACGCTAACCCATACCTGCATCTCCACCTGCCCTTGTCAAGTCTTGGTGCACTGATCGTCGCCAAGCGCCTTCCGTCTCGCTGATCCTATTCTTCGCCTCGGTATTCGTCAGCGTTTTGGACGATCGTTGCAATCCATTTTTGGATGCCGAGATGGCCGTCGATGGAGGCCCGTTCGTCGACGGTGTGAGCATTACCACCGCCGTGACCGGGCTCGCCCTTGAAACGGAAGATCGACTTGGAGAGGTTGTGCATGGCCTTGGTATCTGTGTTTCCCGTCGAGGCGTACGGCGTGACGATACGCTCGGCGCCATCTGCAGCTGGGAAAGCGGCCCTGAAGGGCATTATGAGTTGCTCAAATCAGCAAATCGCCCAAATAGAAGGATGAAACAGCATGAAGCCACACTTGATGCTGCCGCTAAAGAGGTCCCAGACATCGCCCGACGTTGGACTCCGAGGCGCGGGCTCAAGCGGCGTACCCAGCGTCTCGAGCAGAACGTAGGCGCTGCCGAGCTCCTTCTCGGCGCCGTCAAAGGCATGCAGATCGAGCTGATACTTTTTGGCGATCGGTGCAAGAGTTTTAGCAATGTGAGTCTTGGTTGCATTGATCGACGACGAGAACTGGATACGGTGATTCTGAAGGTGGAGTGCGCGCCAGTGTCAGTGGCAAAGGCAAGGGTTATTTATGCACTTGAGACGCACCATGAGCATCTCGACCGATTCGGGTAGCGAATTAACCTTTGATCCGCCGGCCACGACGTCGATCGCCTGTGTCGTCGTAACGAGCGCTGAGGTAGGGACAGTGCAGTGGCGCATGATCGTTAGGCCTCGTCGCAGAGAGCTCGGTAAGCAGAACCAACGCACAATGCTCCATGGGCCCAAGTGAGGCGAAGTCGTTGGCCAGCTCAAGCCAATTCTTGCCGCCCTTATTGAGCAGCCCGACCCATTTCTTGGGGAAGTCGGGCGCGTACTCGGCCGCGCAGGCGAGGTAGGCAATGAGCGGGTCGTCCGCCTGAAAGTCATTTGCGTAGGATTTTTGATTGAGAGCAACAATGAGCTCGCTCATGATGCCGATGGCTGTGATGCCACGTTTGTTGTGCAGGAACGGGACCGAAGAGTGACCGCCTTCGGTTGCAACCCGGACTCGGACGTCGAGATACCCTTTCTCGGACGAAGAAGGCGCAGCCATCTCGATTCCGAAGCTTTGAGTGAAGGTCGTGCCCTCGTCTGAAAGGAGTATCGATCAGGTTCGGCATCGTCTGGCAGGCTAGCGGGAGAGGTAACAGGCCTCACCAATGACGAGTAGCATACTTTCGCGGCCGTAGCGTTCCTCGAGAAATTTGGCGATCTGGACCGCGCCCTGCTGAGAGTGAACCTCCTCCTCCGCGAAGCCATGCGACAGGATGATCGTCCGTCGCGGCGTCCAGGTAGGGTCACGGAGTAGGAGAGAGAGCGCCGCATACTGACCGACGAGCAGCGTTTTATCATCTGAAGCGCCTCGGCCCCAGACAAAAATATCGTCGATCTTGCCGGAGAAGGGGGGATGAGTCCACCGGTCATAAGTCTCGTGTGGTGCCGGCGTCACGTCGGTATGCGACATGAGGAGCAGCGGCTTGAGCGACGGCTCAGATCCGGTAATGGTCACGAGCAAGCCGAGCGAGTTTACGTGCTCGACTGTCGTGCGAGTATGCTGAAAGACGACTGGAAAGGACCGCTGAAGCCAGGCATCAAACACGAAGAACGGCGCCCAACGAACGTCCTCAAGCGGCTTGCCCCCGTCGTCGTATCTGCGGAGTCAGCCGTAGGGCGGACAAGGTTATATCAGCCCGCGTGTTCAATGTTGACAGATGTCAGGTATGCGAGCTCGCACGAGACGGTGGCAATTTGCTAAGGTCAGACAGCAAAAGGTTAGAAGTTACACAAAGCTGCCAGGCCCGCAGGGGGCGGACGCACGACAGCCTCTGACAGCAGCTGGGCGGCCATGTCTCGGTAGTCCTTGTCGAAATGGAAGGTTTTGGTCGGATGCAACGCTGCAACTTGCTTCGGGCACTGTGGGGCCCTGGACCTCGGAGAAGCCGCCGAGTGTGCATGGGGGTGATGGACGAGTCCGTGAAGATGCGGGCGATCCGTCGACATCAAGGGCGAATGTAGCAGGAGGAGCGCAGGTACAGCAAGCAGCAGTAAGAGCGGCGCTTTGAACCGCAGCCGACTTGGCGGGACGCTGTCGTGAAGAGGTAGTCGGGGCATGGTAGGATGGAGATATGGTCGTCGGGGGACAGAAGAGATTGAATCCAAGGTGCCCGGATGGGCGGACTCGCGTGCGTCGGCGCTGGCCGATCGTCTTGCTCGCAAATGCAATCTCGATTGACGCGCAGCAGTTATAGTGACGCGGCCCCCAAGGTCGAAAGGACTCTTGGGTTGATGTAGCGAAAGCCTGCAAAGTTTCGATCAATCGTCCTCACTCTCGATCTCTCCGCTGGTCGAATTTTCAAATTATCGGTCGCGGCCAGATCGCAATCCCTTTTCTGTGACCTCCTACTCACTATCGCTGTCTTTGTCGACCGATGCGCAACCGGCAACATTAGCTTCAACGTCGACAAAGTGACGTGCGAGTGATGAAATGTGACGGAAGCGCTTCTGGTCTCGTTTCGAAAGACGACGAGGGGCGGGTCGTACACTGGTGGAGCCCGTGGCCGAGCCACCTGATAGAGAGCTAGGTGCCGCAAGGTGTCGCGGCTGGTCGTCGGCGCTGTCTTGTGGCGACGAAGACGGATCTCGTGGATCGCCTGGCCAGAAAGCCGCTTTGGCTTTCTCTGATTCGCCAGGCACGTCAGATGGTGGGCGCAGACTCGTGGCCAACCACGCCTCATCCTTGTGCCGTTGGTGAGCGCCCAAGTCAAGCGGAAATCGGTATAGTGGCGGTGGCGACGGCGTAGCTGGCACCGGGCTGTGGTCAATTTGGATGCCGTTGATCAGGCCCGAAGCAGTCGGCTGGTCCAAGAAAGCCCCTTGCTCCGCGACATTGAACGTGAGAGGCGTCGCCCTGGGAGCTGAAGGCCGAAAGGAGAGAGTACTTGGTGTTGCTTCAAGGACGGCGTAATCTGGCGTCCGAGATCTCGGTGATGAAGGAGTAAAGGAGATAAGTGTAAGATAGTCTACGGCGTTGTTGCAAAGTCAAGGCTTGCTGCCGTCACGATCAACTAACCGAGGCGAGGAGTAGCGCGGCCGAGGGTGGTGCAAGAGCGGCGGCGGACCAGATCGACGCTGTGACGTGGAATTATGCACGGACGGTGTAAGCGAGAGAATCGTCAGAAGTTGATCTTAAGCAAATTGATCTTAAGCAAAACTTCTACTCATTCCGTTTCTATTAGAAGCTCTGACGACCTGTTATGCTGGGGTACTACAAGCCAGGTTTCCCACGCCTTTTCGAGGAGATTGGGTGCCACAGCCTGGTCTTTTGCTAATTCTTTTGGCTCGCGGTCGTGGTCCTCGACGTAATCCCTTCCGGGCCCTGGCCTTGCGTAGAAACCTTGGATCTCGAAGTCGTTGAGGAGTGGGGATGAATTCTGAGCCATGAGGTGCTGATTTTGCTGTCGATGGTTGATGAGCGACGGCTGCCGTTCGCTGGAAAATAGGGGGCTGATAAACTGATTGACTGCAGTGAGTTACGCGAAGGGATGCGATGATTGGGGAAGCCGAAATGACCAAGTTATCAAGAATGACACCAAGGGTGTTAGGCCAATAAAGCAGTGAATATCAGCTGTTTGCGCGACATCTGAAGACTATATGCGGTTGGCAACGCACCAGACACTTCATCATGGCCATTCTTGCATGCATACAGTCCTTCTTCATGCATCTGATCGGCCGTCATATCATCACCCTCGAGTGATGCGACCTGGTACTCAAATTGGTTGACTGGCTGGGAACTGTTGCATGAAGGTAAAGTCGGCCCGGCGTCGATGCCTTGCGGACGACACAGCTGCGAGAAGGGCGACGACTCGACATTACTTCGAACAGACCAGCCGTCATTGTCGCGCGCAATGTTCGGAGCAAGGAGATCGACCGGATGAAAGTGCGGCGATGGTTGGACGACTGCTGATTCCGAAGGAACGAAGAAATAGGGCGGCAAGATGGGAAGCGCTTGTACCTCAGCGTCCGAGGACGACTGATCAGGTTGCTCCTAAAAAGAGGATTTGAGGAGAGTCGACGATAAGCAGAGGCATCTGACCAAAGGGAGTGGACAGCGCACCTTGCGGATAGTGTCAGGGCACATCTGTTCCTCGAGTGCTGGTAGCTGGATCTGCTCATTCGACCGTTGCTGTCGATAGGAAGGTGCACCGTCACTGGTTCGGCCGGTCGTTGCACGCTCGAGCCGCTTATAGCGCTCGTTCAAGCCGCGATTGTGACCTCTCCGGCTGATTTGGCCAAAGGCGAAGGGCACATTGTCCTTGTGAAAGAGGCTATCGGTGGCCCAGACGGGCGAGAGCCGCCGACCGAGGTCGGAGAGGCGCAACGAGCCCGAGGTCGGTGACGTCCGGGATGGGCCGCGAGTGAGATCATACGAGGGCTGCTGGCGAAAGCCTGAACCGCTGAAAGCATTCGTGTCACGCGTGAAGGAACCAAACGACATCTTTCTGGTTAGAAATCGAGTTGAGGCGTGATGGTCTCGGCTGAACGGAAGTTGTGGGTCGATGCTCTGCCCGGCGTCTACGGTGCAATGCTGCGCCTGGCGATATACCTTTTCGACGAACCTTTTCCATAAGCTATAGCACTAGTCAGCTCAAATGAGGACACCGGTCAGCAACACCGTGTCAGAAAGAAAGTAGGATGGGGGAGAGAAAAGGGGTATGGGGGTCATGAGTATTCAAAGGGGTTGTGAGCCCTCCCGAGAGGCGGAAAATCGAACGAGGGCCGCATGTGCAGATAGGTGCAGCAGGGTGGAGTTTGAAGGGGACGATGGACAAGACTGAGGGAAACGCTTGGCATCCGCTCGTATAGGAAAAAGGGTAGGAAGGTGCGTGGAAACCCAGATGAGCCGCGACAGGGAAGAAGGGAAGCCGAGCGGGGTTGCGAGGGCGAAAAGCAAGTAGGAGACGGAAGTGACGGTCGGCGTCAAATGAGCCGGAGGGAGCGAGCACAACCGCTTGAGTCTGGTATGCGAGCTTGAGGTACAGCTGCTTGGACAAAATGGTCGGTGAAACCGACCCGGGACGGCGCCTGCGGCCAGATCAAACCGCGACGGGGACGAGTGGAAGGAGGGGAGGGGGAAGGGGGGCTTGATGATCGTTTAAACGGCAATCTTCAGAAATTTGATAAACGTTTCAGCGATCGCGCGAGGATCGGCAGCAAGGTAACGAACAGACATTTGCAGGTTGGTTGCATGAAGGTAGGTTCTGAGTGTCGTCTTGCCTCAGCTGCGGACAACAGCGGCCGATAAGCTCTGGGCGACGACAGACGGCAGCGTCGAGGGCGAGGCAAGTGCGTGAAGGGTAATGTGAGACGTGCCAGCCGAGGGCGATGCCGTCGTCGTTTGCGCCGCCGAAATTATTGCCTGCTGCAATTTGGCTGGCCTGGCGGCGTGAACGTCAAACTTCGTCTGGCTCCCCTTCATCAAAGGAGCCGCGTCGGTGAATTTGCCAAGGAGCGATGAAGACGACGACGACGTTGGTTCGGCGCTCGCGGCGAGTTGCGAAAGGGGCGAGCCGCTGGTTTGGCGCCGCTTGGTTGACTGCTGCTGCGGACCCCCGTTGAAACTGACGGGGTCCGCCGATGCCGGCTGCGAGTTGACAGAGGACGAGAAGGGTTGCCCAACAAGGGTCGACGTTGCGAGAGGTGGTTGAAGAGACAAATTCCGGGCGGTCGAGCCAAGGCCCGACTTGCGCTTTGCTTTGGGCTGGGGGACGAAGAGGTTCCCGCGTCGGCCGGTCGACATCGGAGGCGCGGCCGTTGTCGTTGCCACGGCGGCGGCCGCCGCGGCAGCAGCAGCTGCGGCCGTCGCTGCTGCCTTGTTCGCCTTGCTCGTCTGACCTCCCTTAGTTGACTTGATGCTGCTCAAAGCGGTAGCGTTAGAGCCACTACGCTTGTAAGGATGCGCTCGGTGCTTGCCAGCGGCAGCGGCGGCGGCGGCGGCGGCGGCCGACCGGGTTGCGACAACGCCCGGAGCGAGCTCACCGGCCCGCCTCCGGCTCTGCTTGGGAGGGTCAGACGGAAAGAGAACTGGCTTGGGCTTGACAACGACAGCAGTTGGGACAGGCGGCGAATAGCGATCGTTTGCGAGGACGATAACCGAGGGAGAGGCGAGGCAGGTGGCAAGAATTGTCTGCATGTCGAGTACCCCTCCGGCCGAGCGGGTCCGGCCGTGCGTCGTCTGCGTCGTCGTCGTGGTAGTCGTCGTCGTCGTCGAGCTGTCGATCATGGTGCCGCCAGTGTCGCTCGAGTTCGCTACTGCCGAAGCATGACGAACTGATCTGGGAGAGCCTCGGGAGGACGAGGACGAGGACGACGAGCCGGCCGAGGCCGAGCATGAAGCCGGCGGCTCGAAACCAGGCGGGAAGACGGCCGTGCGAGAGAGCGGGAGCGAGCGCGACCGGTCCGTCCGAGGAGGGAACGTCAGGGCGACGCGGGCGCGGGAAGGCATGGCAAGAGGGAGCTGAACTTTTTCGCAAGCCCACAGAAGCTGGAGTTGGGGACGAAATGTGCGAGCGTCCGAGGGTGCGGTCAGAGGATAGGGCGCCCGCGGAGAGAGGCGTGCACGCGCGCACAGGCGGTCGGCCCTGCTGCAGCGGGCCCGCGCGGGCGGAGCTCTCGTGCGCCTCACAGCAGACGCGCGCGCGCGTTCGTCGGCGAACGCACACTGCTGCGCATCCCAACTCACTTAACAGGCTCCGGTGATCGCGGGCGCCAGGCGCGGTGGCAAGCCTGGCATCCTGCCCTCATCGGTCATATCACTCAGCGGTAGGTAACGGATAATGTCAAGCCAAGGACATACATCTAAAGTACATACATCCTTTAGGATTAAGCTGAGATCCTGGACGCGTGCATACGCCCTGTAAAAGGTGATGACGTATGCCGAAAGCTGAGCGACTAACGCTCGACGCCTGCCGACCTTCCGCGGTGGGGCGTTGCTTGAACGCAACATGATGGCACCAACCGTCGAGACCGACTACATGATTGTGCACTCGCCGTTCTTGCTTTCAAGCTCGCTTCCGAGGGCGCGACCGCGCGCCCGACCGTTCCCGCCGGCATGGCCGTTCTTAAGGCCGCCGTTGCCTCCCGACCGGAGTTGGACGACAAGGACGCCCGAGTTGTGTGGATCGAGCGCGGCGTCGAGGTCGTACCTTAGGGAGCGAGATGTGGCAGTTAGTCGGGGGGCAAGACCCCCTTCGTGAAAATGACAAGATGGAGCGCAACGCACTTGTCCATCAAATCCTCGATCGCCGGCCGGATCTTAGCGACGTGATTCACCGAGTGGTTGCCCTTGCCGACGATAAATCGCACTTCACGATCGCCCCTACGCTGACGCTCGGCGATAGCCTGTTCGGCCTTCTCGACGGCCTCCTTGACAAAGAGCCCGTGGAGGTCGACCTCGCCTGGCGATGAGTCTGTGTTGTTTTGATAATAGATCCAATCGCGAGCCTCGCCGTCAATTTGGCGCTTCCGAGCCTGATGCTGTTTGCCCTGCTCTGAGAGCTCATGTGCGCGCGCGCCATCGCCGGCCTGATAGGCGTTCTGCGACTGGGCAAAGCACTTTTGTGCGAGGTCTCCCTCGTGCCGAGCGCTGTCACGCAGCGCTACGTATTTGGCGTTTGACTGGTTGACCATGTTTGGGTCCTGCGAATGGCCAGGACCGACGATCTGGCCGTAGCCTCCGGCATTGGGCCGATGGGCTTGCGTCTGCGACTGGTGGTGGCCACCCTGGGTTGGCCGGGCGCCGCCATGACCGCTGCTGCCGGGGTAGGAAGGCTGACTTTGGGGTGGATAGGCGTGCTGAGAGCGAGTGAGTCGATCAAGAAAGATACACATCAGCTCTAACATATAAAGGTGATTGAGAGGAGTTGGATCGCACCTGCTGCTGGCCGTATCCTCCATGGCCCTGTATGCAGCACAACGGCGTCGGGTCGGCCGCCGGCGAGTGTGAGTGAGTAGATGAGATTCAGAAAAGATGGATACCGCGAGGAGATAGACAAATTGGATTTCATGCGAAGCGGGTGTGAAGTGATCAGCTTGTCTGTGTCGGGATCCCATGCGAAGCGAGTGAGTGATACGCACCTGCTGCTGCTGGTGCTGGCCGGCATTACCCTGCTGGTTCTGGTGCTGTGTCTCCTTCTGATAAGACTGGAAGCACGAGAAGGCAATACCGCAGAGCTGCTTGATGAGCCCGGACGACATAGCGGGGGGAATTGAAGGTTGCAAGGGGGGAAGCCGGTTGTTGGAGGACGGCAGGCCTCAGCGGCGAAGGCCGGAGGCGGGAAGGCGAGGCCTTGGCCTGCCTCCGACTTGTGGTTTGTGGGAACCCGGAGATCGATCGCGTGCGAGGCGTTCGGGGATTTAACCTCGAACGCCGACGAGCACGACGAGATTGAGGGTGAACGAATAGCTGACTTCTGAATCGGAGAGGAACCAAAATGAAATATCAGCGGAAGGTGCTGGGGCCAGGCAATCTTCAGGGGCGCCCTCCCTACCAGGGCAGTGGAAGGGTAGGGCCTGCCTGACCTGGCGGTTGTGCGGCTGCGAGATGTGCTTGGCTACCTCCCCGAGCGCGGCGCAAGCGGGGACGACGACTCGCAGACGGACTAGCAGCTCGTCTAACGCCTGACGCCCAAGCCCCTTCACGGACGAAGCAAGACACACAAGCATTGGAACATCTTCCTATTCACGCGGATGCCCCTGCCAGTAACGAGCTACCAGTCTTCGACGCTCAGTGGCCAAACGAGAGGTGTTCAGGTTGCCACCGCTGGCGGAAGCCGCTTCAAGCCTCCGTCGTCGGACCGGCTAGGCGAGCTCAAGAACAACACCATCGGCAACAGCAAGGCTCAGTCGAGGTGCGTTTCTTCCCCTCTTACATCTGATACGCCCATCACTTTTGGGAGAAATGTCCGCCCGGCCGTGCGGGGAGAGGCCAGTGGCGGGCGAGAGAAGTGGGCGCCGAAGAAGCCGAACGCCTCGCCCGGGTCAAGCGACCTTTCGAACCGGCCGGGCGGGGCGCGGCAGAGTCACCCTGACGGGACCACCCCAGTCGTCTCTCTCCCGCAACCGTTGTCCCCACTCGACGACTGACTAGAGATCACACATACCGCACTCGCACTCCTCCCTCTCCTCCGCCGTCACATACTTCATTGTCTGACGCCGACATTCGAAACCCCGCCTCCGATGCCGCCTTCTCGGCCCGGCGTTGTTGGCAGCAGCAGCAGCAACAGCTCGGGCGCGGGCTCCGGCCGAAGCAGCAAGCCTTCAAGCGACGATCGCTGGAGCGAGCTCGCCCTCGCCAGGCGTAAGCTTAAGGTCTGTGTCGTCACTCTCCATTCCGCTTCTCTACACATCTTCTCATTGCTAGCTCCCCGGCTAGCAGCCTGCTGCCGCGCCGCTCAAGTTGTGCTCCGGTGGCTGACTAGGGCGTTATATCACTCTGATGGCCGTCGTTATCCCTTCCTCAACTGCCCCCTTTGCTTCTTCAGCTGCTTTCGGCCTTCCCTCGTGCCCTCTCACCAACGTTGCCGCCTTCGCCACCGGCCTCCCGATCGGTCTCACCTGAACTGCCAAGGGTGACAGCCTCTCGGTCATCGGCCAGTGTTCGACCAACCGACCATGGTGCCGATAAGACGTCGATACCCTCGCCGCCATCTGACGCGGAGAGTGGTGAAAGCCGCAACGAGAGCCGAACGAGCAGCAGAGGCGCTCGGACCGACGGCGCTGCGAGTGATTGGGCGAGTCCCGACAGCCGTCACGGTGGTGCAGACAAAACCGTCGAATCAAGGCCTGGCCTCGCCGGCGACGAAGACACTGCCAGCAGCAGCAGCAGCCACCCACGAGACCGCAAACGTCGGCGTGTTGAATCTTCCGGGGCGGGCCGCGTCACTGATACGCAACGGACAGTGGTTCCTGTTCGTCAATGGCAAGGCCGCGGCCCAGCCGAGAGTGATGCCGACGTGGCCAGCCGACAAGTGGCTCTGGCCGCTCGTGCTGCGACGGTCTGGGATGCCGACAAATTTCGAGCTCTCGCTCACACGTACGTGAAGTCCGGTTGAACCTTCGCCTATCTCTGTATACGAGAGCTGATCATTTCGTTGCACGCGTCGATGCAGGTACCGCGAGCGCGCACGCAAGCTCAAGCACACGGCCGACGCTCGGTCGCGCGCAGCCTCCTCATCCCTTGCTCAGCAGCATCCGCCGTCGTCCCTTGTCTTCCTGACCGAGCTCACCGACTCAATTCTGCTTTGGGTGTATGCCTTCTGGGCGGACGACCAGACGACACCCGGCCGAGTGAACGTTGACATGTGGCGCTCCCTCGACGGCATGAAGAAGGTTGTTCGCGCCGGCTGGGAAACGGTCGTCAAGACAGCCGAGGAGACGGCCACCAGCCCGTCTGGTCGGGCCAGGCTTAGGCGCGTGCGAGCCGTTCTCGGGCTTGTCTATCTTGTCGACGCGCTCGTCCTTCTTCACACGACGACGTATGCGCAATCATCCCTTCATAATCGGACTCAGCGGCTCCAAGCAACTCTTCCGCGGTCGACACAGGTCAACGCTGGCCGACCAACAAACGGAACCGCAGGCGGATCATCCTCTCTACCGGCTGATTCGCCTGCCTCACTCGCATCGTCATCAGTCTCATCACCAGCGGCCTCTGGGTCCGATCCTTCAAGCGCGCCAACACTCGCCGCCCTCCCAGCGGACTACCTGCCAGCCGTCCTTGGGCTCACAGCGAGCCTTACACGTGCCCTCCGCCTGCACGGTACGGCTCAGGCGCTCCTCGCTGAGCGTGACCTTGCCCGTGACTTTCCAAGGACTTGGAGCCGCTGCCATCCAACCATTCTCCCAGCCTCATCGTCCGCCAATCGGTCGCGCTCGGTCTCGTCGGACGACGATGGTGCCGGCTCCGACTCGTCTGATGACGAGGCTGACGACGTGAGCCGTTTTGATCCATCGCCTGCTGCCGTGTTGGCCTTCTCGCCAGCAAGTCCGCAGCTCGTCGATCCAGATACGCCCTCGCTCGGCTGGGCTTGGCCAATCGGCCTTGCATCAGTCCCTGCCCTCGCTGGGATACCAGGCATCCCGCAACTACCCGATCCGCTTGCCGGTGGGCCAGGCCAAGCCCAGGGCATGGGCGGCATGCTACCCCATCTTGTTGGCTTTGGCCGAAGTCTGCTTGCCGAATGGGCCGAAGGACGAGCACGCAAGGACTCCGACCTCAAGGACTGGGTCTACGACCTCGGTCGCGGGTGGATCGCACCTCCCCCGACGACGAGTTCTTGATAGCCCAACCTGCCGACACCACCTACCGAGGTTTGATCTTCCCTCACCCCCCAATGCCCCTGACGCTCATCTTTCTCTCTTCACATCCTCTCTTTGACTTGCAACCATCTCTCACCTTCGCCAGCTGTCCCGCGCTTTCCTCTTGTATGCCGTCTCTCTTTCTCACCCTCCCGCGTCACGACCCCGACTTGGTGCATCCTGTCTGCGCCCCTCCACTATCTTGCATTGCTCATTTCCGGCCTTGCCCTAGCGGCCTTACCCTAGCAATCTCAACAAGACCGCTTATGCCTCGCAACCGGACCTACTAATGACCAGCTTTATCTCTCTCTCTTTCATGGCCTTCTTCTCTTGCTTGTTGAGACGAGACCGGGCGTAAAATCTAAACGCTGAAGGGCAGTCACCGTTATCCAGAGGTTCTCGGCAAGGCCTTGCAATCTTGCTCGAGAGCGGCTTCGAGACGACCTTCCGGTCGGACGATGGCCTCGACGGCGTTCCGTCCAGAAGTGCAAAGTACGATGTGTCCGCGAGAACTCCACCAATCCTCCAATGGAGGAGTGGTCGAGTCAGCGCAGACCGCAGAGGGCCAAGCAACGCGCAAGGGACGACATGTCGAAAGACGCCAGGGCCAGATGAAGGGAGAGAACGAAGGGGAGTGCCTGGGCAGTGTCGTTTGCCAAAGACGATTGTGAGGCCTACGGCGGACCAAAAGTGAGGAACAGTCAGTAAGGATCCATGGACACGACAAAGCTGGAATCAGATTGAAAGCGAGTGGGTCGAGAAAGCCATGCAGTTTTTCCGTCACGAAGATCGGTATAGTATAAACAAAGATTTGATGTATTTCATCATTCCCAAGAGTTGTGGTGTGTGGTGGTGACAATGAATGACAAACGTACATTCGATGTCGATGAAATCCGTAACAGGCGCAATTTTTGAGAGCTGCATCCGAGGACTGCGAGACCGGTCGACCTCGAACCAAGACGACGAGTAGGGGGACGACTTGATGTCAAATGGCGAGAGACGGTAAGGTCAGCACTGATGCGACGGCGACCGAAACTGAGTATGGAGAAGATCGTAGGGAATCAGGCAAATTGCGGTGTTGTCGTCTGGGAGGCGCCGAGGCACCTCCAAACTCTGCAAGACTAATCGGAAAAACATCTTCTGGTATTCCTCGAGTGAGGGGGGTGGGGGAGAGTGAAGGTCCGGGGGGGGGGAGTCTGAAAAGATGACACGTACCTGCCTGATGAAGAGCACGTTCATGGGCGCTCGTCCGAGACGAGCGGTGAGGGTGAGGCTCAGAAGCCGGCAGACCCAATCATTGCCAGGTAAGCACGACAGGTCCGTCCTCGGCCGGCCGAGGCAGTGTCCTTGACGGCTAGCAGGGACGACTAGACCTGGATGTCGTGGTCAAGATGGAAGGAGGCGGACAAAACGAAAAGGCCGCCTTGCCTCGAGCCAAGCGGTTTAAACTCCGACGCGGATTCCCACGCCCCGGCCCAGCATCGCGCTCCCACGACAGGGGTCATCTTGAACGACCCCTAACTCAAGAAGTGCAAGAGGATCAGCAGGCTGATGGGTTGCGATTATGCTGACATTTCTTACTGGGACGCGCAGAGCGCAATGAGCGACGAAGTCCACGCCGTCGGCCAAGGCTGCTGGCCGTTGGAGCCATCTTGGTTATCGCCGGCTCCGCAGGCCTCAGCTGCTTTAGCCATATAGCTGGAAGTGAGGTCGCCCTTCTAACACTCAGCTCTAGCCATGCCAGGTGCGTTCATCTTCGTGTCTGTCAATGGCGGTCGATTGCTCTCCAAAAAGTCTGCCATTACTTGCTCGAACCGGCCAGCCCCCTCACTCCTTCTGGTCACCGCCTACCTTGCTCATCTCATGCCAATCAGCTCACCAACAGCCCCATGTTCCTCTTGTGTAGCCCATACCAACACTTTGTATTGGAAGGCAACTAAATTATCTCTCAGTGCACCCGGCACTAACTCCTCTTCGGCTATTGGCGACGCTAGCGCAGCCAAGAGTCTCGAGGACCATTGGTTTTCCCATCTCCACGATTGGCGACGCGATACGCAACACATTCAACAGCGGTATCGATAATGTCAGCCGAGAGTGTGCTTGGGTATTTCACTGGCTGTTTCGGACGCCATAGCTCACGTGCATTCTTCCCTTCCGATGCAGCCTCATTCGAGACAAGGCTGCCCCACAGGCTGAACCGAACGCGCGCGCCGCTCTGAACACATGGCAGGAGCGCTCAACGTCATTCCAGCGGAATGAGCAGATCCGGTCTTTCACTAATCGGCTCGACAGTAGTAAGTAGAACCGTCTCTCAACATGAACCTCCGCTTTCGGTTCCGGTCGGCCCATCGCCCCACAACTAAAAAGCCTTCACAGCCGACGCTCGATCAAGCCATGTCTTCATCCGACGTTCGCTGCGGCGTCATCCAATGAAGCCTCACCGTTATTCTGCTAGCTATTTAGTAAGAGCGCACTTCG
This sequence comes from Cystofilobasidium macerans, assembly GCA_014825765.1. Lineage (NCBI taxonomy): Eukaryota > Fungi > Basidiomycota > Tremellomycetes > Cystofilobasidiales > Cystofilobasidiaceae > Cystofilobasidium > Cystofilobasidium macerans. The sequence goes on along the minus strand of MVAP01000079.1, from coordinate 38,938 downwards.
GGCGATCCGGGCGAGCTTGGCAGACATGCAGACCGCGGAGTTCTGATGCGACGGCTCAAGTCGCTTTTGTTGAAAGTTCGGGTGCCCACATGCTCAACATCTTGATGCGATGCCTCCATGACTGGCTCTTTGATTCGCGATGCAGTTCTCAATCGCCTACTTTCAGCAACTCTTCTAGGAGTTCTTGCGACTGATGCCCATGCAACGAGGTTGTGTGTGACGACATCGTAAGGGGGAGGGAGGGGAGGAGATGGGGCCCCACGTCGCACGCCTCCCCGAGCCGGCCACTCGCCTTGTGAGATCGTCGACTCCCGCTCAACGACCACCCTACTCACCTGCTTCTAGCACCTCATTAACAGTGCGTTCAGTAGCAAGGCCGCCGATATCGTTGAACTTGAGCCGTTTTGCGGAGTTGGCACTCTATGAAGCCTACACCGGGCGTCGCCTCTCCACGGCTCAGCCCCCTGACTGACCACGTCCGTCGCATGCTCCCCTGTCAGCCGATCCACTTCCCGAAAACTTTTCAGCATGTCATCCGGAGCAAATGCAGGAAGTAAGACTGGCGAGGGTATCAAGGGTGCATGGAACGCATTTGACTCGGCGGGCGAGGCAATCCGCGGGACTCTTAACGGCGCGATTGACGGCGCAGGCAAGGCGTAAGTCCTAGATTCTGATCGTGCGCCTGTCTTTCTTGCGGCAACGTTGACAACGGCTGTGATTCTGTGTATGTAGCGTTGCTGGTGGCGATTCTAACTCGACAAGCTCACGTGTCTCAACCGATGCGAGCGCCGCGCACGACGCCGCCATCCGACGCGACGAGACGACGGCCAACAGCGGCATCTCAGGCGTCAAAAGCGCCATCGACAAGCTCAGCGGCGGCAGCAGGCACTAGAGTGGAGATGAGGGGTTTTACGCCATAGCAGGCACATGAAAAGCGACTGCTCCTTGAAGCTTTCCGGGGGGGCGAGGGGGGGCGAAGCAAATGAGCAGCCTGTACGAGAAAAGGCGTCTCGAGCGCAGGGTCGCACACTGTGTACACATGACCCGTCTAGAGGTAGTTCGGCCTCGCTCATCTATTGCGAGCCATCGGGCCGTTGTCTTCATTGGCGCTTTCCTTGATGCCAGGGATAGAGACACTGCCCAAATCTCTGGTCGCCCGAGCAGCCTCGAATCCGTGCGTCCCGAAGTGGATGATGTAACGCGCTGGCTTCTTGGATTCGAGCTCGTTTCCTGACGACGTCCGTTCTCGACCCTGTAACGACGATCTCCGACCCGAGCTCAGCAAGCTCAGCTCTTTGCGTCCGCCACATCTAGTCGGCCGCGCTCGCCAGTCCCCTTGATCCCCTGCTTAAAAGAAGCGGGAGTCTGCGTGTCGACTCCTCACGGCCGGCCCGTGTCAACGCTGCGCGACCGGCGACGACTACCCTTTCTCGCCCCTTCGCCGTCGCCAAAGAGCTGCTCAAAATAAAACAGTACTTTTAGAGCTCTGCTGTGCGCCTGCCTGTTGCTCTAGCTCAGAGTTGCGACGGCGAGATTGCTCATCAGACTAGCGCCCGCCTTGATCTCGTCACCCTGACCGGCTGCCCTTTGATCCAACCGATCCGACTCCTTTGCAGGCCCGAGCATCCGGCCGACCTCCGCCCCGGCCTCTTGTCAGCTTCCTTCCAGCGACAAGCAGTTGACCGTCAGCTCCTGAGGGATGTTCCGGTCGGCAGGCAACCTTGCATCGTTTTTATTCTCTTCCTCGTCAAGCTCGCCCTCCTCGAGCTCAAATCGGCCGACCTCGCGCCGGCGCGGCCCTGCTGCTGAACCGCCGTCCGATAGCCCTCCAATCTCAGGGTCCAGCGATATCGGCGAGTTTGGCGGAGATCTCTCGGCCTCATTCTCGACCTCACATGCGGGCTCGAAACGAATTCTTGGCGACGACGGCGCAATCGACGTACAGTCGTTCCTAGCAAGTACCCCACGCAACGTGACAGAGCCTCCGAATCCACGCTCGACGTCAAGATTGAAGATGCGAAGCGGCGGCGGAACGAGGAAGTCCAGAAGTCAAATGCATTCGGATTGGACATCGCAGAGCTCGGTAACGTCAACTGGTCCAAGCGCGCCGAGCTCGTCCCTAGGCTCGCCACTGCCGAGCAATGACAAGCTGGCCCCTCTCACGCGCTCACCGTCTTCACTCGGCGAGCTCGATCTTGGACCCGAGCTCCAAGTCGACGCGCTGGTCAGCAGTCTCGCAGCGTCTGGGGCGTACGACGCTGTCTCTGACAAGAAGCCGAGAGCGCCAGATATCATTACACACTCTGCGTCAGCCCCGTTGATCGGGCCTTTGGCGGCGCCGCCGTCGCTCGGCCAGCATGCAAGATCGGACTCGGATCCGACAATCATAGGTCACTCGCAACTAACCTCGCCCTTTCGCGTCGTCGATCATGCTTCGAAGATGTTGCGAAGGGCCGAGCAATCGCAGGATCAGCCAGCGCTTTTGGCAGTCGAGGCCGGAGACGACGGCAAGATGTTGGATCACCAGGCGCTTGAAGACATCTACGGCTGGCAGCAGGACGTCTGGGTCACACTTCGGAGTGAGGCCTCGCCGAACCCGTTCTACGCTAACCCTCGCACAGGCGACTGCTCGTGGGAGCCGCCAACAGGAGCACTCGTGTACGTCTTTACCTTCCCGAAGCCGGATCCCTGTGGCAAGCGCTTATTACCGTCTCCGGCCATGCAGCCTGCCCATCGCTGTCGACGGACAATGGTGGGAATTAACGGACCTAACGCAGGACGGCGCCTGCTACTACTTCAACACGCAGAGCAAGACGACGCAGTGGACTCGGCCCACGGCTGGCCTCATCGTACCCCTTTCGATGATTCAGCTCCGTAATCTTGGCTTCTTCCAGCCCCTTACGATGCGCGCGCAAGCAACTATGCGCCCGCCAGCATTGGAGCGGCCCCGCCGGCGTGCTACCTCCACCCTCGCTGCACCTAGTCAGCGGTCGATCCGGCCGGTGCTCGAGGGCTCCAAGAAGCACTCGGCTCCTCCTGCGCAGGTTGCTGTCGCTCGGGCAAGCAGAAGCATGACCAGCAGCAGTTGTAGCAGCGCCTTGAACAGCCGCGCCGGCTCGCGCCGAGGTTCGCTGGCGACATCCTCATCAAACGCCTCACAAGATGCTTTCGCCAGCCAAACGCCACCATCACCCCTTCCACCAGTGTTGCCTCAGATGCGAACCCCGACGAAATCGGCTGTCCAATCGGGTGGCGGCGGCTCCCCTACCCCCTCCGTCCCGACCACTGATAAGCCGACGGTCAGGCGCGTCGCAACGCAGCGGAGCTCACGGTGGGCGAGTTCGAAAGATGTTAGGGGTGAGCCATCAAGTCAAAACGTCCGTCTCGTAAACCGCTTACGATAGCCTGACACACGGCTTCTTTCAGAACCGTCCGCGAAGCCGGAATCTGCGTCGTCGCCGACTCCGCCAACGCCTTTGTCGTCGTCGGTCGCGCTGCCGATTCCAGTCACCTCGCTACAAAGCAAACGCTTGTCGACCGGAGAACACTACGTCCTCCCGTCCAATCTTTCTTCTGCCATCCGTACGTTCTGTCTAATGGCCTTAATCGCCGCCATTGTGCTGACAAGTCGGCGTGAACTCCCGCTTCTCTTTCAGAGCGCTTCGCTGTGTCAGATTTCTCGGATCGCTACTTTTCGGGAAAGCATACCGAGGGAGGGTTTCGTAAGCGCAAGATCCCAATGGAACGCGTCATGCGCTGGCAGGACAACAGCATCAACGAGCCCTTGCTTGTGCTTGATGCCACTCTGAAGCCGCTCGCGCTCAAGGCATTCCGCATTGTCCAGCGCGCGATGGGCGACCGCTCGCGGTCGGTCGACATCCCCTCGCTCAGCGCCTCGACTTCGGCCCGTAATTCCTTCTTGATGCTCAAGTTGAGCCGGCCAATGTTGACGGAGCGCGAACGCGTCCTGACCGAGGTCCGCTGGCTGCTTTGGGCCGGCATCACTCACGCTGCCTTGCGGGACGAGATATGGAGTGGGACTTTGAAGCAGCTCAGCTTCAACCCAAGTCTGTGAGTGCCGAGAAAGCTGACTGATTCCATCGTAACGAATTGACAGCCCACCTCGTCTCGTCCCAGCGCTTCCGTCATTCGCGGCTGGGAGCTGCTATGCCTTTTGTCGACAACCTTTGCACCGACGGCCCACTTTGAAGCATACGTCCACGGCTTCATCCGCGCCGGCGAGTCGTCTACCGTCGAGGACGAAGAGGCGGCAAAAAAGATCCGCTTGATGGCCTCGTATTGCCTGCTGCGGCTAAAACCAAACAGACCGGCCCGAGGCAAACCGCCAACAATCTTAGAGATCGAGACTGGCCTTGTGAGTTGCGGGCCGAGTGTTGTTCGGCGTCTGCAGACGCTAATCTGTTTGCGTCGCATGTTTTCAAGAGCGCCGCTTTTTACCCGTCCACCTTCGGCAGTACGCTGGAGGAGACGATGTCTCGCCAAGCGGCGCTCTATCCGGCTGAGAAGGTGCCTATCATCCTCCCGTTCTTGGCACAAGGCATTCTCGCACTGGGCGGGCCCGAGACCGAAGGGTTATTCCGCATCCCGGGCGACTCAGACCAAGTGGCGATGGTCAAGGACCGAATTGATCGCGGTCGATATGAGCTCGACGACATCGACGACGTTCACGTTTGCGGCTCCCTTTTCAAGCTCTGGCTGCGTGAGCTTCAGGAGCCACTCATACCTGGCGATCGCTACGCTACAGCCTTGACGTGCGTTTGTGCGTCACAGGTTCCCTTAGTAGTGCATCAAATTGACCGGAGCGTCATCTCGCAGAGTATCCGCCAGTGCCGCTGCCGTCTGCGGGTTCGCCCGCAGTCTGCCAGTGTGCGTCTTGTTCCGCCCCCGCAACGTTTCGTTCCTCGCTGAAGCGTTCAATTTCTTTCAGGATCAATCGCCTTGTGCTTGCCTTTGTTGTCTCCTTTCTGCAACGGCTTATCAAGAGCGAGTCGGCGACACTCATGTCGCTCCAGAACCTGGCCCTTGTCTTCGCGCCTTCCATTTTCCGGGTCCCCGAGCACGAGCTCAACATTTCCACCTCAAATGGCGTTCCGACACCGTTTGTCAACGCTGGCTACGAACGGGCCTTCATGATCCACCTTCTGCAGGCAATCGACCCGGCGGTCGATCTAGGCTACGTGGGTAGTCTGCCGGCACCCATGCTTGTACCGGACTTTGCTGACGAGATCGCCACGACTCACATGCCAGGCCCCCTTCCAGTCTGACGCCCCGACCCCTACGCAAATGACTCTCGCCCCATCTAATTCATCGGCCGGCTTGGCATCTTCGCCCTCACCAAGCGCCACGCGTCCCAGTCTGCCGCCGTCGAGTCCTACAGCTGTACCCTTCACTGATTTGCACGACTCCTACCCTTCGCGAGACGCTCTCGCTTCCTAAGCACTATCTTTCATGTTTCACCTCATCTTAATCCGTTCTCATCGGAGATAGCTTTCGCACTCCCCCAAAGCACCACATATCTAGATAACCACCCTCGTTTTGCTACCTCCGCTCACGGTTATACCCATGCACATCTTGGAAGGCACTCTAGCGTGCAAGCGTTTGGTGACGCAGGATTGTGCGCCAGCTGCATGCCTCACCGCCGAGCCAACTCATGTCGTTGACAGTCGCGCGTTCGCCTGCCCTGTGACCTTCCTCTCCCGCCACTGTCCCGCGCCCTTACATCCTCTGGTCCCAGCTATGCAACCCGTGTCGCATCTTCTCGTAGCGACGACTGCGCTCGGCCTCGCTTTAGCCACCTTTGTTCCCCGTCAGGTCCAGCAGCCGTTCGGCGCTGAGCAGCAGGCGTATCTTCCGGCCTCGCAGCTGCCAACCTTTGCATCCTCTGGCATCCCGCCTCTGTTCGCTCATGTCACCGCAAAGAAAGAGACCTACGAGGGAGCCTCGGTCATTCGCGTCCAAGCCGAGCATGCGGATCGGATGCCTGAGCTGATGGCCATCGCCGCGGTGCGTCTTGCCCGTCCTCAGCTCCTCTCGCGACGCATCTCACGAGTGGCACCGCCGGTAGCAACATAAGCCAAGGCTGATAACACCATTCTACGTTGCGCCTTCGCTACTCCCCTGTGCTTGTCTGACGCCTGCTGCTCGTTGTGGCCGCGCTTACTCCCTACTCCGCTCGCTTAAGTCGTATGAGCTCGACGTCTGGTCAACGGGAACGACGCACGCAGACATCTTCATCCCTGGCCCTCGGGCAACCTCGAGCCTTCGGCGGCCACCCCCTAGAAACGGCTACGCGCATCTCTTTTTCGACGCTGGCTTCCGGTTTCGCTCGTTCGCTCACGACGTCGCCAGCCTCGTCGCCAACTCCTCCGCGGAGGCTGAGCCTTACACCTCGGCTGCGATCGTCCCCGACGACGACGCCGGCGGCCGGGGCAGCATCCCGCTCAATGATCCGTTCCACGCCGGCTACCGTTCACTCGAGGAGCAAAGCGCCTTCCTAGCCGACCTCGCACGCGTTTACCCTTGGTTGGCGACCGTCGTCGACCTCGGCCAGACACCTGAAGGCCGGCCGCTGACGGGTATTCGCATCGGCCAGGCCCCGACCGAGGTAGGCCGACGCAAAAAGGAGATTGTCTATTTGAGCGGTCAGCATGCGCGCGAGTGGATCGGTCCAAGTACGGCCCTTTACTGGGCACATTGGCTACTTGAAAACGCAAAGTCGGCGGCGGTCCGACCGCTCCTGCGCAATCTTGACCTGACCATCCTACCCAACCTCAACGGTGACGGCTATGAGTATTCGCGGACGTCATCGAGGCTGTGGCGTAAGACGCGGCAGGTCATCAACGAGGATTCGGGCTGCGTCGGCATCGACACGAATCGCAACTGGGGCTACGAATGGAGCTCGGGCGCCAAGGACGGCAACCCGTGCTCCGAGGACTTTCCGGGCGAGCACGCTTTCCAGGCAAGAGAGGTTGAGCTCGTGGCTGAATACATCAAGTCGCAGAACACGATTGGTTTTGTCGACCTTCACTCCTATGGTCCGTTTGCCTTGCCTGCCTATGCTCATTTCGACTAGATTTGACATTGGCTCGCTCGTTTACGCCCGTCGATCGTCGTCTCAGGCCAGCTTATCATGTACCCCTGGGCTCATACGTGCTCAATGGTGCCTGACGCCGAGGACCTTGAGGAGGTCCTACTCGGAACGACCAAAGCGCTCAAGCATGCCGGCGGACGCGAGTACAAGAGCGGCCAGGCCTGCAAGCTCGCTTTTCGGGCGCCGTTTGTCCCTCACGTCAAGCCTTTTCGCCGGATCAAGCTCAAGCTGACGCTTCTCCTCTTACTAGCGGCGACGTCGTCGACTGGACGTACGGCCAGCAGGACATCAAGTGGTCCTTCTCGATGGAGCTTCCGGACACCGGGACCTGGGGATTCCTTCTGCCCGCCGCCCAGATCAGGTCTGTCGCCAGTGAGACGGTCGAAGGTCTGCTCTACCTCACTCACTTCATTCTGCAAAAGGAGGGCGGTCTCCGGCGCATCTGAACGTGGCCGCTTTTGCGGACGATCAGAGCTACCCTCATAATTCGCGTCGCAAGGGACCCTCTCCGGGTGGCATGCAAGTCCCAAGCAAGGCGAGTTGAGGCAACGAGGTAATACTTATACCGGTTGTACAATGTTTCTTTCATCTCACGTGCGAGGCAGGGGCTATGACGTCCCAATTGATTGTTGAGCCAGCTCGTCCCGACCCGCCAGACCGCCGAGCGAGCGCACTAAGGTCGGCCAGGAGGGCCATCGACGGTCTGAGATGACGACGAGCAGGTTCGATCGTTGTGAGTAAAAAAAAGCAGTTTGCATCGGATGAAGAGGCGGTGGAGCGCACCGGCCATGTGCACACTGTAGTGGCAAACTCGTGTTGCTGAGACAACGCACGAGATGAGTCCCATGAGCAGATGACAGCCGGTCACCGAACATGATAGCTCCTGTCCCATAGGTACAGCCGCATCAGTCGCCATCGATCATGCTCGAGATGTTCTTGGACTGAGCCTACCTCGACACGCCTTTGAGTTAACCAAATCGAGAATTTCTTGCGGACAGAAGCGGAGGGCGGTCATCCAGTCGGTCTCGTGCTTTGACTCGCCCGCCTTAATCACTCCAGCTAATGACGCAGCAGTGCAAACCCTGTCGGCACCGCCCTCCTCATCCAGCCATCCGAGATAAGACTTGACAAGCTCCGTCAGCTCGGCCGGTCCTTCTTTGAGATGCTTTCGGCCCAGGAGCCGCTCGGCGACGACCGATGGGACCGTGAGTACACGTATCTGTACGTGTACGTCGTGCTCGCTCGGGGGCTGGATCGAAGGCAGATCGAAAGTGACGCCCCAGCGAGCAAAAGCGAGTCGTGCCTCATGTGAGGAGGCGAGCATCTGGTGCTCGGACGCCGTTAGGAGGATGAATGTGTTGGCCGAAGGTGTGACGAGAGGGATAGCGTCGAGGCGGTCAATGGGCAGGGTGGCTCCCCTTTGGCAATTGACGAGAAACCCCGTGCCAAGCTGGCGCAAGTAGCGCTCGACTCGGATACGCTCGTCGGCGGCGTGTTGATCAACGACAAATAGGAGGCTACGCTCTCGGTCCTCGGACGAGAGGTCGAGTATTGAAGCCGGCCGAGAAATGCGCAGGAAGCAGGTAAGGAATTTGTCGTCAACCTGGGCGCCGACCTCTGCATCGGATAGCGCCCTCTGTATTTGTTGAGTTGACAATCCGTGCGCTGTTTTCAGGAGGCTAGAAGTAGCATGAAAGGGGAGCCTCGGACTTTCTTTGAATCCTGGTTGTGGACTAGTCAGTGCCGAGATGTTCGCCTCGGAGCGCACACGAAAAGCCGCTGAGGCAAAAGAACGACCCCGGTCAGCTTTGGTAGACTCTGGTATGAGCTCTTACAAAGGACGCACGGTTGTCCCATGACTAGCAGGGGCTGGAGTCAGACATTGAACAACGGCGAGCAATTCGCAAAGCACGATTGCGACTCACGTTGAGAACATTTGTCAACCACGCTGGAGTCGACCCTCTTACCTCTTCGGCGGTTCCAAAGCCGACGAGGGAGCCGATTGGAAAGGATGGGCCGTTTGTTCGATCAAGCTTAGGGACTTTTCCGGTCGTTAGGTTGCGATACAAGATGACGTTGGGGTCGGGCTGAAGATTACGCATGTCGCGTTACTCAAGCGTCCAAGTCTGAGTACGGACATCTGCTGACCAACGTACTGTCGCAATAAGACTACGCGTCGCCCATTTCTCTAATGGGCCGTCCAGTTGATTGGCAAGTTCTGAGGCTTCGGCCAGCGGAGCCGTGTTAAAGAGTAGTGAGCGCTTGTCGATCGAGCTTGTTTTGCGAGAAGATCGAAGGAGACCGTGCTGAGCTAGGAAACCACGAATGATGCCGGCAACGAAAGACTTTACTCGGGGCCAGTCCTAAGGCAGGAGAAGCGAGGATCAAGGACGTTTAGTCGTCATAACGCCTACGTCTGCCTAAAAGGTAGAACGCACCTCGAACTCAATCGACGCCTCCTCTCCGCCTTCCCAGACGATTTCGCTTGACGAGATCATCAAATTAAGCACGCAGACTGGTCGGCGAACCGCCTTGCGTGGGCTGCGCTCATTCCCTGTACCCCGGTGGACCTTGACAGGCGACGCGCCCGAAAGGCCTGGCTCCGTCTCAGCTTGAGAGCGCTCAGCGAAGGTCGACGTGGCGAAAAGGTCTTCGATGAGCACATGAAGTGGAGAGCTTGAATGCGAAAGCGGCCGGCTGTTAACTGAGAGGTACTCAGTCGAGCGCGAATGGGAAGCCGCGAGTGAGATGAAGCCAGTCAGGCGCAAACGGGTTGGCAACGGCGAGTCGATGTCGATCGCTGTCGGTGTCGTCAACAGTGTTGAACCATGTAGCTGTGCGAAGCGCTCCTCGGGCGAACTGGCCTGTCGTTACAACCATCAGGAGGTTTCAGCCGGTATTCGCCCCCTTCGGGCACGCATGAGGACTCACCGCGCGCACGCTCCAAAGCAGATCCTCCTTGTGAGGCTCCCAGACGCTGAAGGCCAACCAGAAGCGGGCCAGCGACAGTTGCTGGATGAACCTCAGACATCGTGACTGTAGCGCAGATGGAGACGCCGCTGCGCGCCGGCGGACCGGGATCTGCTCAGACACGGGTTATAAGTTGGTCAGCAAGCGTGATGACGACCAAGCAAGCTGCGACCGACGTTGTGATACAGATCGCGCAGGCTGAGCGTCAGCCCCGTGTTGCGCGAGTTTGCCCTAGAAGGACCGTCGTAAAGATGAACACCCCCCTGAGAGTGAAAGAGCTCGTGTTGTCAGATTTGGTTGAGGTTTGTGCCGAGCTTGAGTTCCATCTGCCAGCGACACACCTTCATCGAGCAAGTCCGCTGCGCCCCTGCTCGATCTCGGCCCTCAAGCTCAAGTAGGCCGACCTGACTAACGAGCTCGATTTCTTGACTTGTTAGAATCTGGTCAAAAGACTCCAGCTCGAGATCCTTGCTGTCAAGCTGTATCGTAAAGCCCCACTTGGCGGGTTCGAGCGTGAGCGACAGCTGGAACGGAGCCGGGACGAGCTCGAGCAAGTGTAGGAGGAGGTGCGACAGCGTCGCAGGGAGCGACGGCAAGAGGTGGCTCGCTCTCAAGAGAGAAGCTGTCTCCGCCGTCAAAGGGAGGATCGCAGCGGTATCCGTTCTCATTTAGGCGAGCCTGGCTGGAAGCGGTTGCCGATGGAAGATGGACCAAGGTCTACTAAAAGGGGTCGATGTCGATGTCAAGGCGAGCTCGCGAGGCGGACCGGTGGCGGCGACGGTTGACGCGTGTCGCAACACAGGCTTGGCTCCTGTTTTGGACCGTCTATCTCCTTCCACCTGATCCTTTGCTCTCACCGAGCCGATCATGTCAGCCTCTTAATTTGGACGTCGCATGTGACGAGCCAGCAGGCCTGGCAGGAAGCCTGTCAACAAGCCGACGACGACCGTTCGCGTCTTGTGAATCAATTGCAACAACTGACGCGCAGACGCCCCACCCCTCCTCTCTTGATCTGTTGGCCTCATACTGACCTCAACCCGCTACTTCAGCGACAGCATCAGGAGAGAGAATAATCGTACGATTCAAGGAGCGCGCCATGTAGTCAGGTACGGTTGCTTGAACGACGCTCGCCCATCGGTTGACCGCTCACAGGCTAGCAGCAGCAGCTCAAGGGCCGGGGGTCTCGCTTCCGTGCGTTAGCACCTAATTTTGGTCCGTCGTCCCCAGCGTACTGAGCCTGGTACTCCTGCGCGAAACTTTCTCATTGTCAATTTCTCATTAGGGCGCTTACACATATCTTTCATTGACCGCTGATCGACCGATCATTGTGGGCGCTGCGGCCGACGCTGCGCGCTAGGTCCGACGCGACGCCCCTCGACCGCTGTCGCTCGCACCATCGCTCTCTTTCAATGTCTCGTCGACGAGCAAAAAACAGTTCGCCTCCGCTGACGCTCGCTCAGCGAGCCTGACTAAGAGCCTCATGAGCCCTAGGATCAAAGCTGCTGCCTGCTTCTCTAAGCCACCCTTGCGGCCTAGTCTCGATGCGTCACCTGCGCGCAAGCCTTTCAGCCCGGCCAAGGGTGGCGCATCCGATATGAAACATGCCGAACCCCAGTCGTCAGACAGTTGCAAGTGACTATCGCATCGAGCGATTCATTCATATGTCCATCGAGCTTCGATCAGCCGGACAACAACGGCCTCGATCCCGCCGCCAGCGACACTCGCCAAGGCGACCGCTCCGCAGGCTCATGACCAGTCCCTGTGGCCTAAGCCGTTTTCCTTCCATCAACCGCCGGTCGCGATGTCATCACGGGTATCGTCGCGCAACTCGTTCGTTGCTCATAGTGCACACTGGGCTGGCAACGGTGACTGCGTGACCGCCTGTCGTCTCAGCGACCCGCTCGCCGACCCCAAGCTCGGCTGCGAAGGACTGTCTCTCCGCTGCGGCGCCGACCACCTGCACAGTGAGCCCTGCAATTTGCCATCCAACTCAGCATCGAGCGAGACTGTCGGTTCCAATGCCGAGCTCTGGACGGTTGAGCTACGGCGGGGCGCCTGAGAGCATCCGGGATATCATCGCATCGCTTCCGGTCTGGTGCAGCGGTTCGTCCATGGATCTTCACCCCTTCTCATGCGACACAGACTCTTCGCTTGACGGCCTGGGCTGGGTTCTCGCTATACCTCCCAGGCAACGGCGAGCGCTATCGCCGCGCGCCGGCCTCCCCTTCCACCCGTTCACGCGTTTGTCTTCTCCCCGAGCCTGGCAGCCGACCTGCTTGTTCATCTCCGATTTGCCTGCATCAAAACGCCAGCTGTCAGAGAGACAACGATCGCCGGCAAGCAAACGTTAACGTGCATCGACATCAGGACGTTTGACGAAGCGATGGCCGACCTCCAAACGCTTGCTCGGCCGACCGCCAAAGTCACTGACGAGATGTTCCTTCCACTCGGAGTCGCTCCGTCGACGACGACGCCAGGCTATTGGCGTTCTCAACTGACGTCTACGTGATCGCGCGTTTCGAGCAACCCGGACTCGAATCTGTCGCTGCCCTCATACGATCTTTTGTCGACTTTTCAGGACCTCCTATCAACCGCGTTCCTGTCCTCGTTGCGTCTGATATTGGCCACGACAGGACAGCGCCCTCTTGCCTTCGAGATCGAAGCCTGTTGCGCGCACCAGCGTCCCCCTTCTCTTCTCCTTCGTAGACTTGCCAGACACATCAAGACTTTGATCTTGATCTCTCCTTGCCCTTCCTTGACGGCGAGCTTACCATCCACCAGCGAGTGCCCGAGTTTGCCTAAGAGGGCCCGAGTTCGCTTGAATCGACCCGAGTTGGCTTACGAGGGCCCGAGTTCGCTTAAGAGGGCCCGCGTTTGCTCAGGAGGGCCCGAGAGCGACTCGCTGCGTTGCTGCGGTCCGACGTAGCAAAGGTGCGCAGCAGGCGGGGCGGCACGTGACACTCGTTGCGCTTCCGTCAAGACGTCGGCTCGCAAGCTGCCGGCCTTCCTTTCACGCCTAACCACCACCTCTATCGCAACAGCCTCTCTGGCGCCGCCATCACCCAGCCATATGTGGCGGATGCCGCAGCTGGTGCTGTAATGTCGCCGATCCGGCGTTCTTCAATCGACGGCTGGTCATGCAAGCTAGAAGCGAACAGAATTGTACGTGTTGTTCCGGCGGGTCGCCTTGGGCACTGCGGCTGGAGGCGACGGCTCAGGCGACGGCACAGACGACGGTGCGGGTGACGGTGCCGGCGTTGGCACAGGCGACGGCGGAGGCGAGGAGTCCAATGATGTGCGAGCCGTCTCGTACACCGAGGACGACGATGAATGTATGTCGCCTGGCCTGACGAGGCAGCTCGCACCAGTTGCATTCGGTCCAACGACCGGGAAGGACAGACACGTCGCATGCGTGATCGAGGTCAGCGACGCTGGCCAGGTCGATTGCTTTGAGCGCGTGATGCCCGTCTGGCAGCATTGTCGACGTCAACAAGCCGGATATGCCGAGCCGAGCCAGTCGTGGAAGTGATTTTAGTAACGATTCAAGCACTCGTTCGTTCTTGAAGAACTCGTCCGTTCTCGAAGAAGTCAGGCTGAGCTTCTGTAGATTCTTGAAGCGGCAAACGGCCGTAGCAAGGCGGTCGGACATAAGCCGCAGCATGTAAGGTCAGGATCGCCACTGATTCCTGAGCACGGAAAGAGGAGGGAGCCCGCAACCCTTTTGCTGTTGCCTTCGTTTTTCCCTTCCTTCGTCCATTCTCACCCCAAAGCACCTCATATGATCAGCCTCTTCTATGATGATCGATGCTCACCAGCTCAGCGATCGACCAAAAGCCCGTCCGCACAGGCTCTGGCCCAAGCATCATGCAATTAACAATCCAAGAAAGTGTTGGCAGGTTGTCGAGTGTTGCCTAGGGGGAAGGGGTCACGTCTTTTGAACGACCGAGGCGAGGATCAGTCGAGCAAATCCTTCGTAAAGTCCATCTGCGTGCGAGCGGGGACGATGCCTATCTGTCAGTCAGGGGCGACAGCGCACGACAACGGACTCTACGGACGCACCTCTTGCCTGATCAGACCGCCGAGAATGAGTTCGCGCGTGTAAACGCCAACGCCCTGGTCCTTGAGCTGTACCAAATGAGGTAGACCTGAAGGGTCAGCGTACAGCGATGACATGAGCAGACAGCCTGAGGCAGGATCAGGTCTCACCGGCTTCCACAGCTCGCGGTCAGGCGGGCAAGAGATCAGGACATGGTGGGTCGGATCGTCGGTGAACGTCTTGAAGCGAGGGATTGTCGCCGACAGCTGGTCGACGTCGAGAGGCGTGCGTTCGTCAGTCTCACCCTGCTCTTTCGCAGGTGGGACGATCATCTGCCCGAAGACGCACCTTGCCCTTGTGGCTCTCGACGATGCGCTTCAAGACGTCAAACTCGGTCTCAACCTGTCGAGTCGCGTAGAACGTGATGCCCTGGAGCAGGCCGACCTGGCCGGCAGAACCGGTCTTGTAAGCCTCAGCCCGAGCGAGCACATTTGCAAGCTTGATGCCGTAGCGAGCTTCTGCCTCGGGGTCGACGAGTAAGTGGGCCGTCGGATCTACGTGACGAGAGTATGAAACAATTGAGCGGCCAAGCTATAGCAGGTGAGGCTCAGCTCAATGTAGTTAGGCACTCACCGACGAATTGCTTAGCTCTGGCGGACGCTTCGAGCCAAGACTTGTCGAGGATGATTGGCGCCGCTGCGAGCGCACACAGAAACTTTTCTGTCCGCGAGATGCCGCTTGCGACGAGATCTGCCGGGTGCAAGCGCGGTCAGCAGAAGCATGTCGGATTGGACGAACTACATGCGCACGCAGGTACGCACGCGTACACTGTGTCGGCTTGGACGCCGACTTGTGGCCGGCCGTCTTGAGCCACTATAGATGCGCGGCAGACGGAATGAGAGTCAGCATTCGTTAAAAATGACTTGACAAATTGACTCAGTGTGCCTTTTGCTGGGCTGCCGTCAGCGAGACTTGCGTCGTCAGCAGCAGTATCTTGCTCGGGTCAACCGTTGAAGATCCGATCGTCATTGAGCGAGCCCGTTTGCCCTTGTGGGTGGAGGGCGCGTCGACCCTGCATTTTGCGAAGAGTCAGCCTTAATGACACAGTACAAGACGATTGAATGTCAGCGGTCTCACAATTCGTGTTCACCAGGCTTGGGGTTCATCTTGCCTGCGCTTGGTTTTGTGCCCTTAAGTGTTGTGACGGCATCGCTCTCACCCTCGCTACCGTTAAGATCGAGCTTGCGCTTCGGGCCGGCGGCCGTTTTGCGCCCATTCGTTGTCGACCTCGGACGACGCAGTTCGACCTTGACCTCATCCTCGTCGATCGGAAAGCCGCCGTCCGTGTTAATATCGTCCTCTTCAACTGGCGCAGTAACCTTGCCTTTGCCTTTATTGCCGGCGCTGCCACTGGCTGCCTTGTCCGGCGAGCTGCCGCGCTCGCTAGGGCCGGTGCTCTCGCTACGCCTAGCCCGGCCTCCAGTCATGAGCGTCTTGTTGCGTTTAGCCTTCTCATAGTCAAGAAGATCGGGCATGATTTCGTCGTGCAGGCGCTTATTGGCCGCCTGCGCCGCTCGGCGGCGAGAATTTGGCGGGAGGACGGCTGTGTCGTCCAAGCCGCGAGGGGTTGATGAGGGCGCCGTGCCGTGTCGAGTGCATTCGAGCTGAGGTGTTGCTGACAGCGGGATGCTGGCTGCAATAGCTTTGCCTCTCGGCGGTGAGGCTGGTGCTCTTGACGGGCCCGCAGTCGCAGCAACTGGCTCCGCCGCCACTTGAGCTAAGTCTGGCTTGAGAGCGGCTTGAGGTAGATGTTCGGGAGACGAGCTCTTAGACCGACCTGTATGCGATGACAGAGGATCATCTGCTGGCGGAGGAGTGGCAGCGCGCCTAGAGACGAGCCGACCTTTGCCTGGCGAGGCTGGTCGGATGGCGGCTGACGCGGAATTAGCAGGGGCCGGACTAACAACCTGCCGAGCACGTCGCAGGGTCGGTGAGCGACCTGAGTGGATTGCCAACGGATCATCGGACGAGACCAGGTCAGCTGCCTTTGAAGAGGATGGCGGCGCGAGCTGGGCCGAGGACGATGATGGGCCCGTGAACACGGCTTTTCGATTTGTTGTCGTCCGCAAAGGTGAAGGCACGGGCGAAGGTTTGCCGGTCGACCGACCATCTTGGACAGGCGACGTCTGATCGTATGAGGCGGCGACGAAGGAAGGCGCCGCACCACTCGTGACTAGCGACAACGGCTGGCCTGGCGGACGCTGCGGGATGAGCGGCGGATTCAGCGCGGCTGTGTAGCGCGGTCGGACGCCACTTTTGTGATCTGGGTCCTCCTCGTCAAGGTCTGTCGCATTCTCCGCTCGTTCTATCCAACGCCGAAGCTCTGACACCTCAAGGCCGCGCTTGCCAACGAGTGTGACCATGTTAACGCCAGTGTTAAATTGCGTGAACTGCGGCTTGGCGTGGATCGGTAGGAGCCGCCAGGCCGCAAAGCAGGCCTCGACCCAGAGATGATTGACGACCGGCTTCTCCCAAGCGGCGGCACGCGCCACCTTGTTGCCATGTAGCCTGTAGAGTGCAAGGAGTGCAACTTCAGCGGATTGGATGGCGTGCTACGGGCTCAGGCCAATCAAGGCCCTGCGTGCGGAAGACCTACACAGAAGCGATGACATGCGTGTTAGCCCGCGAAAAATCAGGCGTAAAGCGACCACCCATGAGCTCGACGAGAGTGCGGACGTAGTCGCGCGTCTCGCCCGTGTAGTTGGTCAGGGTGACACACTGAAGCAGGAGCGACGAAGGAAGGGTGTTAGACCGCCCGCAGCAACTTTGGTGAGGAGCCACTTGGACGCACGACCGAGTTGAAGTCGGGAATTGTGTCCTTTGGAAAGGGGTAGTGAAGGAGCTTGGCAGTGGGCGAGCTCAAAGCGCCAACCGAGCTAACGTGCATGTACCAGCTAACCGAGCCAACAGTCTTGCCGTGCTTGATCGCCTGATATAAGACGCATGGAATGAAAGTCGCTCAGCGCGTCGCCTTCAGTTCCACATTGCCACTCGGGGCGCACCTGATTGTAGTCACGGCCATCCCTCCAGCGGCAGATAAGGATGTCGGCCTCCTCAACATGGTCGACGACCTCACCACCTCGGCGGCGAACCGCCTCGGTCCAACTTTCTCGCCGTGCCAAGTCGACATCGAGGTCCTCGCTGAAACGGAGCTTGCGACCGCGCCACACAGTAGCGGCAGCCGGCATTGGGCTTGCGGTCGGTTCATTGTTCTCCTTCGCAGCCATCTGGGCGAGCAGATCCTGATGGTTTTTCGGGACAAAGTCGACGGTAGATGTTCCTGTTGGCAGCGGCTTAGCAGCCGCTGGGTGCTCCTGGATTGGCGGGTTGGGGAAAGCGTACGGCCGCGTGTCGACGAGCATGCCGAGTGAAAGGCAGGCATCGACCCAATGCGGGAGGACCGCCTCAATCTTAGCACCGGCGGCGACCGGACCAATAAGAAGCTCGTACATCTCCTGAGAAGGACGAAAGAGCGAGTCAAGTCGTGGTTTACGGGAGCAACGGTGACAGAAGTGAGGGTTGACTTCGTACGCACGCCGGACGCAGACGGCGTGATGAAGTGCGTGACCTCCTTAGTCAAAAACGTTTTAGATTGGCCTCCTGATGCGTGTACACCGGCTGCAATAGCTTGGCGATCGCCCTGGCTCAGCTGATTGAGGAAAGGAAGGGATGGTCAGCGTCCGCGCTTGTCTGTTGGGTGGACATGCGCGCAGCACGCGCAAGAGCTAGTATGGTAGACGAACGAGCTCCGAACAGCAGACGCAGACGCCCGAGAAGTACATCATCGGGTCGGGAGAGAAGTAGGCCGTGCTGAGCGAGGCGCCAAACGCGGGATGGGGACGTTAGCACCTGCATAGCGGAGTTGTATGCACCGGCAGAAGGGGGCGGGGGGCAGGCAACCGGTGGGCTGCACCGCCGCAGGAGTTCAACGACGCACTCATAGCGGATGTCGCTTTTCAGACTCTGCAAGACCCATTTGGGCTGAGGGAGATTGAAAGTGTTGCGTGAGACCATCGGGGCAAAGCAAACAGAGCTTCAGGGGGAGCAAGGCGGACTAACCGTCGCGACCCAGCGGCCGTCGTCCCTGCGGCCCTCGAAGTCGGTCGACCACTCCGGGAAGGCGAGCGATTCGGTGACAACGACCACCTTCTGATCGGAACCTGGCGGAGGGAGATCGAACCGTCGATGACCGCTCTTGGAAGTCGAGGGCGGTAGTGCCTCAGCGCCATGGGTGGAGAGGATCTCGATGAGCTGAAGCGAGGCGCAGACGCGTTGGGCGGTCGGGTCAGATCACTTGGACGAGGATTAGACGCTTGGCCGAGCGGTCGGCTGCTCGGCCGAGCTACCGGTTCTGCGGCCTAGCCGCAATATCCGGCACCCAGCAATCGAAGCAGATGACGGGACCGCCCGGGCCAAGGGGCCGGAAGAACTCGACGCACCGTCAGCCGTAGGGCAGGAGGGTTGACGCCCTCGTCAACGTAGAAGCTGATACCGGCAAAGAGGTTCGGATTGGCGACATAGGGAGGATCGGCCTCACCTCCTCCGGCGACAGAGCAGTCGTCGTCAAGAGCAGCGGCCATTGAGTGAGAGTCGTTTAGGACGGCGGGTCGGGACCGGTCGATCGAGGCAAGAGGATATGATGCACGTCGACGACGCGACGGAGCTCGACTCGCGCGAGCGCGTCTCTCGAGCCCGGCAGCTGATCTGGCGGAAGATCCGGAATGCCTCACAGGTTCGTTTTGTATCTAGCTCAAGTCGGCTTGCCACTGGCAGTGCGAGCAACCATGCGAGCAACCAACTCTGGCTAGTCGGCTCGCAGAGCATCCGGCCACTGCGATTGATGGTCGACTGCCGCCTCGCATGCTGCACCCCTTTCGCGTTTCAGCTTCTACGGCGGGCCTTCTTGCTGGCTTTCGAGGGCGCCCCATGTAGAAGCCGCTGAAGGCGTTCCCTTGCAGCTATGTGGGGTCTTCAGCGGTTGCACTCGACCAGGCAACAGCCAAGCAACTATGCGACAGAGGAAGCTCAAAAGCAACGCCAAGAACTCTCATCGTGCGTCTTTCAAGCAAGGCTCGTTGATGGGCGATCGAGACATGGAATCCAGCAGGTGGATCGGCGTACATAGAGATCTGGGACAAGGTCAATGACGGAAAGAGCGCGAGTCAGTATATATGTTGCTTAGGGTGAGGCTGGAAACTGGCATAGGGCGCGAGAAGGAAAAGGGGGGAGTGGTGGATCCGTCGTGAAATTGATAGGTTGAAGACATCGGCCCCATCTCTGTTACCAAGATGAAAGGCCTAGGTACTAGCGATTCTGAATAACAGAAGATCGTCTTGTCCAAGAGGAATGGTAGGCGTCGTGGTTTCGGGGAGGGAGGCGAGACTCACAAGGAAGCATAAGGACCCGTCGCAGGCGGTCGGGAACGCCAGCGACGGGTCATGGCCACGGCGAGCAAGGGCGGGCAAACGTGGCAAGAATGAAAGAGGCATTGAGCGTTGGGTGAGGATCGGGCATTGTGGGGAGAGAGGGGGGGGGGGGGGTTCGATGGGTCGGTTGGTCGTACGAAGGGCAGAGGCAGGTCGACGTTGCAAGGCAGCACTCGACAAGGCAGCACTCGACCCTCGGCGAAGTTGGAAAAGTCGGGAAGATGTAAGTGCTACGCGCACTCGCGCTGTGGTCACACCTACCGTAAACACACTGCTCAACTGCGCAGCCGCCACGCTCACTTCAACCAGTCGCTCGCCCTGCCCGCCTTCGCCCGTCAACCATCATTCCCGCAGGTCGTCTTTGCCGCATCCTAGGTGTAAGAAGACCTAATTGCATCTTCTTGCCTAGTGCGTTCTCCGTGCTCAATGTGCTCAATATGCTTGGTCAATGCGTCCAACTCGCACATGCTCCATCCGATTCGAAACCCCCTGTCTTTCCCGTCATGACCGGAATGCTGACCTTCCACCCATCATCCGATTCGCTGGCGCGAGGATCGTATCATTGCTGTGAAAGGCGCCTCAAAACGCTTCCATCTTGCGTCATACAAATTCTCGTCCGTTTATCCGGATCAACCCCTTGCCATCCTTTTTGCGCGTGCATCTGACCAAATAGGGGGCGATGGAGGATGGGCCTCGGGTGCTCAGTTCACTCAAGGAGATCCAACTGGATGTGCAAAGTCTTGGGCTTGGCCAGAGTAACATGGCTCTTCCTGTATATAGGCCGAGAAGCTTTCCAAACTGCTGTCCGAACCAAGAGTCGCGTGCTGACGCTTCGAGACTGCTTTGCCCATCCACTTGCGTAGCATCAAGTCCCTCTCAATGAGCAGAAATCGCTGCTCCGCTTCTCCGTTATCTTCTCGGACAATCTAAGGCAACGATCAAACCCTTCGGCCTTCAGACATGTCGTCACGGCTCATGCACAGCCCTCGATCGTTGTTTGGTTCGTGCTGCACGTCTCCACACCTTTCTTCAGTCATCTCTCAGCTTGCGAGCAGGGTTATGCCGCCACGGGCAAATCCGGACACATTTGTGTTGGTGAGGCAGACAAGCAAACAGCGTGGGCAACTGCTTGAGCGATACTTCAGATCTGACCCTCTTGTATTTCGTCTGGTAGGCCTGCCCCAGCCCATCACGGTCTGAATCCCGACGACTGTTCGACTTATAATTTGAAGCGTTCGAGATGAGCGACACTGCCCAATACCGGCGTCAGGTACGTGTGATCCTCTTTCAGATAGGTCGTCTCGCTTTGGCAATGCCTTCTTAGGCAGCATCCCGTTCTGTTTGCACTTGGCGTGCCTCTTCCACTTGCGGAACGAGTGCTTAAAGGTCAGCCTTCTGATATGCTTTCTTCTTTTGCTGCAACTCTTCGTTCTTATATCCAGGCCGTGCCGTCGCTGACAGCCTTGTCCAGATCTCGTCTGATGTCTGTGCTTGTTTTGTGCAGCATAAGAGGCACGTCACGAAGTATCCTGCCTACCTTTCCTCGCGACCCTGAAAATCGAAGCTTTGCCGACAGGTTACCCTTTGTCTTCCGACGTGCCCTATCGAACCAGGCCGTGACTGTGAACGGCCTATCCGGCCATCTGCCGTATCGTCATGTCCTCCGACTGCTGCCGGTTGACATCTCTCCTGCGTCTTGACATTCAAGGCGCGCCTTTGCCCTTTGCAGGAGCCCGCTCTCCCGCCTCGCATTGATGCATGTAGGTGCCAGTCTCAAAACTTTGCTCCCCTTGGACTCAAAGCATGAAGACACCCCGCCACCGCACGTGATCTCCTGTAGAGTCTATACTTGCTTCCTGCGCATCTTTGAGGACACCTTGCCGCGGTGGCCCTCTGACTCGCACCCAACATCGCGCTGTCAGCCCTACTCGCGATAGAGCATATGCTGACTCTTGTGCTGCATGCTCATCCTTACCGCATGCACCGCCCAATCCCGGCGAAAGCGTAGTCTGCCTCGCAGCCCTGCCTTGCTTTTCGAGCTCGCGCAGTTCCCGAACGTCAAAGCGGCTCAGCTACCATTTGACGAAGCGTTGCTTCTCCTTTGTCGACCGCAAAAGGCGATTTTCGTAAGCTGACGGCGCTGTCGTCTCCTTCCGCTGACCAGGATTCCGCCGTCCTGCCGGATGTGGCCCGTCTCGACATCGAGATGTCTGTTTTACCCATCGGTCCTTTTTTCGGCTGCCAAGCTCGACCGAAGGCCATCGCCCACGGCCACGCGAAGGCAACCTGGCGCACGCCTTGCGTCAAAGAGCAGAGAGACAGCAACGGCGAGGCGCGTCGCGGCGAAGACAAGGTCCGAGGGGCCAATTGGCGCCGTCGATCGCCCTCGTTTACCGAGGACGAGATCTGCGGCGGACGACCTGCCGCATCCGGCAACGTTGCGCTGTTGTTGCGTCGGCGGCGCATGGGTCTCACGAGAACCATCCTTTGTGCCTGTCGTCGGACGCGTTCCTCGATTCGGGCTCAGGTGGTCACGAAGGGATGCAGAAGAAGATCCGCAGACGACCGCACCATTCTACTTGACCAACCTCCTTCGTCCCCCTTCCCTTACCTCCTTTCCATCAGAGCTGGCTCTCTGAAACAGGATCTTCACAAGAACCCATTTCGCTCAACGTATCGTCTCACTCAACACGCCTCGCCCTACCTTCGAGCTGGTCTCGTCGTCCTCTGCCCGCTCTCTCCTCTCAACGCGCCAGCCTATCCCCTTTTCGGTCAGCTTCTCTCAACATGTACGGCTTCTTCACCTCCCCGCCGGGTTCGCCTAAGTCGCGCGCGCGCCGACTCAGCTCGTTGCCCTCGGCCCACAACGACTATAAGCTGGGCGCTTCGTTCGCGACGCCCCACCGACAGCACCGGCCATCGTCGGCCTTCCTCTCGATTTCATCTCTGCTTGCGCTTGCCAATCTTCCCGACTCGAAGCATTCGCGGCGCCGGGTCGGCCGCATCGCACTCTTTCTCGGAAGCCTCTTCGTCATCGCCTACGTCCTCGTTAGCCGCTGGTCCGAGCCGCGATGGATGCAGAACCTGTCTAGCAAGCCTCACCTTGGTCCAGCGCCGTTGACGCGCTCGCAGCTTGCCGCCCGGGCGATCTATGGCGGCGATGAGGAGTGGCACACGATGATGGCAGCTGGTGAGTTTGAGCGCCGGTAGTTCTTTCGTCTTTCGTAAGCTCGCCCGCTGACCGGTCCACATATCTGTTGTCAGCGCCTTTGCAAAACATCATCGCGGCCCGGCCGGCGACCTCAATCGTCATGCCCGACTCAGCTCCGCTGAGCCCGGCCGAGGAGCTCGCTGGCCTCGTCCATTTCATCACCTCTACCTACCAGGGCATTCTCCCTCCAGCGGCATTTGAGGCTTATACGCCGGCTACGACTCCCCTCCACGCCGACTGGGTGCTCGACTTTGAACCCGGTCCGCTTGGCGAGGCCCGCGACCGTGCTATGCGCAGCTTTCAGGAAGAGGTCTGGTCCGACGCCCGCTTTGTCATGTTCGGCCGCCAGCGGGCCGACGGCTTCCTCTTCGGTGAGACGGTCAAGCTGCTTCACAACAGCTACCTCCTCAACACGAATGAGTTCCAGATGATCGACATCGAGGCTCGAGGTGCGTCCTTTGGGATCGTCTACGAACTAAGGGAGCGCAGATGATTTACGCCTGCCTCTCCCTCTTTGTGTACTATAGAGGACTCGGAGATCCTCGAGCCCATCCTCATGCGGCTCGTGCCGTCGCACACGCTCCCGGCCGTCTTCCTCCGTGGGACGCACCTCGGCTCGCTCGCCGAGGTCAGGGCCCTGCACGAGGCTGACCTACTCAAGCCTATGCTTGATGCCGCTCAGCTCCGCTTTGACAAGCCGAAGGTCAAGCGTCGCCCTGTTCGCTATGTCCAGCGCGATGATTAGCGCTCTTTTGATCGCTGCAGGCAGCCGGACGAGGACAGTTGGTCTTGACGAGCGCTGGCCGCTTGCTCGATTGATCAACTTCTCATATGCCCTTGCTTGCTCGAGGCATCCTCCAATCAATACATGTCATGATCTGGCGATATGCGACTCAAACGGGCGAATGAGGTGCTGCAGATGAGTCTGAGACCAGCAAAGGCGGGCGCGTTCCAGGCTCGACGCGTCGAAGGAGCTCGCTGAGTTTGACACAAGCCCTGCCAACGGACGCCCACGCAACATCCATCTTCGGCCCATCGCTCGACCTTCAGGAGCCTTTCAAGTCGTCGCTAAGAGGTCATCGTTGGTCAGCTATAGCCTTCGGTCTCGACCTTAGCGGATGTCCGGGGACGAAACGCCTGGGCGTCAAGTGCAGCTCCGCTCCGCTGCCGCACGGCCCGCCTCGCAGCTCGTCCGATCAACAGACTCTCCTACCCTTTATGAATCCTGCTGGAGGCCATCCGCCTCTTCCCCTGCTACAGCTCCTCTATGCAAGAACAACTGATCTCGGAACCTTCCTCACAACTCTCTTCGATGAACGGGAGAGAGCGGCGCTAGTGACTGAGGCGGACCCGCCTGCGTTTCGGGAGCATCTTCGGCGAACAATCGTCGCTCTCGATGCTAATTACAAGGCGCCGTCTCGTCCCTGGCGGATGTCCGAGACTGGCGATACCCTTGGAATGAGGGAGGTGCGTCTTGCTAGCGTGCGAGATTATTTGTAGATGCCTCCGACTCAAACGCTTTGCTTCGACCTCTTGTGAAGGCGGTCGACCTCGCGGTGCTCGCCGTCTTCGCCCAGACCTCTCCGCCGGATAAGCCGTCCAATCAGCTAACGATGGGCTTTACCTCATCTGTCTGGAGCTACCGGGTGGGTGAACTGACCTTCACTGTACAATCTTTCACGTCAGCTGAGCTGACAGCCCGGTTGCACCTTTAACAGCTGGCTGTCAGGGAAGAACCAGTCATCAACCCTGCCCGACCGAGCATTCACGCCAAGCACCCAAATTCGACTCACACCATCTTCGCTTCGGCAGCTTGGCGGTTGCTCCTGGGCCGCGTTGGAACGCGGCCATTTGTCCACCTTCTGTCTCAGACAAGCGTCTTCACGCCCCTCGAGAACGGCTGCTTACTGCAGATCGCTGGCCAGCCCGTTGTCGACCTTAAGCCGCCCCAGTCAGCGCCGCCCAGGAAACTCAAGCGTCAGGTCGCCAGTAGGACGCCCGATGAGGCCTGGTCAGACATTGCTGATGCGCCGGCCCGTAAGCGGCGCAAGGGTCGCAACTCGCAGCAGCGCAAGCGCAACGCAATAGCGCAGCCACCCTCTGTACCGGAATCGACGGTGCCAGCTTGCACAGCTGATGGTGACGAACCAATGGACTGGGACTCGTTTGACTACTCTTTTGCCTTTTCGCCTGGAGTCGACGACGCCGATATAGAAGCCGAGCTCAACCCACAGCCTTACTGTCCGCGGAAACGCCCGCGCAATACGACCGACCCCATTGTTCCGTTCGTACTCACTATCACTCTCCTTTCTCCCGCATTGAAGAAGCTGCTGAAACGCAGCTGCCTCTGATAGCGTCTCGCCGGCCGACTTGTCCATCCCGCGCAATCGGATGTTCTACGCCAAGCCCATGGTACGCCGGGCGCGGCTTCCGTCCCAGAAACGGATCATCTGCGGCCTTCCGGAAGATCGTGCGTTTGATGAGGTCAGATCCATCACCTGTGTCTACTGACAGGCTCAACGATATGCCGCAGATGTTTTGAATTCTCGGCCGACGCGAGACGCGTCTGAAGTGAAGGCGTCTGACCTTGAAGCCCCGCCACTGCGGCCACACCCCTTGATGCTACTCATGCACGTCTTCCCACGTCAGTTTGACCTCAACAACGTCTTTACGACGGCGTCCAAAGCCTTTGAGACATCTGGTAGCATCAACTATGGCGACGCACCCAAGCGAGCGACCGAGATCGAGGAGAAAAGCCGAAGTCCTGGCGGCCTCACGATCCACAAAAAGAGCCGGATGCGAAATCCGGCGCTGCAAAATGCCGTTGAAGCAATCCGCTCCAGATGGCAGACCGAGAATATCTGGAGATTCCGGGCGATGTGCTGTCCCAGCAAGGTCAGCTTGGGTCAGTTTGTGAAACTAAAGTCTGCTTTTGTTGACAATGATGATCGCGCTCACTGACGGCCAGACAAACCCAGCAAGAGCTTCTTCAGCGCCACCAGAGGAGATCTCTCTGCCGATTGTAAGTCCCGCTTTCCTTTGTTCATCTCTCAAAATGCTGATTGATTGCGTTTGAGTAGGAATTTGTGACGCAGCCTCCCAATGCCGACGATATGACGCATGCCCAGTCGGTTACGCTACCAGCCACTATCGATCTCTGCACGCAGAAAAGCCTCTCGAATGTTAGGCTCGAGAATCCTCTCCCAACTATGATTCCTCACGGCGAGGAGGAGGCTCAAGCGGCCGCTTCGTCCAAAGCTCAAAAGTTCGTCAGCTACACGCAGCCAATCAGCCTGGTGCGTCTGTACAATTTCTCGAGAGCCAAAAGAGCAAAGCCACGCCGAATTGATCAGTTTCACAAAACGCCTCTTTCCCACCGCAGGTCGAGCGCTTTGTGAGAGGGCTGGTCAAGCGCGTCTTTACACTCGACATTCTCGGCAGCGTTCACAATCAGAACCTCGTCCTTCACCGTGCGTGAAACTCGTGACCGGCTTCCTGGTCTGATAGTAGGCCCTGATTACGGCCGATTTCCTTTCAGACGTATCGACGTTCGTTCGCCAACGCCGCTACGAGTCATGCACCTTGCACTCAGTCCTTCAGGGCTTTAAGGTCATGGACTGCGCTTGGCTTGCGCCTGCCGGCTTCGTTGCGGGGTCCCGCGTGACCGCGGGCGACGCCAGAAAGCGGAGGGAGCTGCTCGCTGAGTTCCTCTGGTGGATTTTCGATGGCTTTCTCATACCGCTGCTGAAGGTTAGTTTGCTAATGCATGCCCTCTCGAGACAAACTGACGAGTTCACCTCTGTACAGACCTGCTTCTACATCACGGAGAGTGCGGCCTACAAGAAAGAGGTCCTCTACTTCCGGCAGGATGACTGGGACATCATCAGCCGGCCAGTGCTCAGGCAGTTGCAGGCGACGGTCTACAAGCAAATCCCTGATGTGCGTTTCGCTTCACTCTCAACTCTCCCATCGTTGACTGACAAGCGCTCCGGCTTTACGGTAGTTTGAGGCCGACAACGTCGTAGGAGGCGGTTACCGTCAGCTGGGCCATTCCCAGATTCGGCTCTTGCCAAAGGATAGCGGAGTCCGGCCAATCATCAATCTTCGCCGCAAACCAAAGGTCGTCGAGGCCGCTCCGTTTGACAAGAACGCCCAGAAGTCAATCAATCAGCGTTTGGCAGAGACCTTCAGCGTGCTAGTCCATTGCAAGGTGTGAATTCTTCTCGCAGGATCTTGTCGGAGCGAGACTGATACGCTACGTTGCTTCTTGCAGGCGGCCCAACCCGAAACTTTTGGCTCCTCGATCCTGGGCGCGGACGATATCTACCCTCGGCTGCGCGCCTTTCGCGACCAAGCACTTCTTGCGGATGGTACGCTGTACGTAGAGCAGATTGCCAGTGGCTTCCACGCGAGTATTGGTTCTCATGTGACGTCGGCCGCTGTAGACCTCGGCTTTTCTTTGCTAAGGTTGACGTTCGCTCGTGCTTCGACACGATCGAGCAGAGCACACTCATGGACATCTTGGACGACTTGCTTGCGGAGGTGCGGCCCTACAAAGACTGCACGTTTTACGACTGAATGCTGATGGACCCAACATGCCCGCCAGGAAAAGGACTACCAGATTGTCGAGTATAACATGGCCAAGTTGACCGGCGGCCAGATCAAGAAGCGCTTCTTGAAGGAAGCATTTCCATATGGTTCGCCTCCATTTCATTGCACGCGTATATGTGGCTTAGCAAAACTGACCCTTCCTTCGCTCAGGTGCGACGCCATCATTCCCTGATCAAGCGGCCGAAATGTCAAACAATCACAAGAAGGAGATCCTAATGGACAAGGTAATTCTCTTCTCTAGCCACGATCCCTGTCTCTGTCCAGCTCGGTCTGACCCGAACCTTCAAATTTCAGGCATTCAGCTCGTTCATCAGCCGCAACGAAGTCACCTCGCTACTGAGAGAGCACATAAAGAGCAATACGATCAAGGTGGGTCGGTGACGAGCGCAGCGTGTCACTTCAACTCGACGTTGATGCTCTCACGCGACAGATCGGCTCCTCCTTGTACCGGCAGACCAGAGGCATTCCGCAGGGCAGTGTCGTATCAACGTACCTTTGCAGTCTTTTTTACGCCGACATGGAGCGAAAGCACCTCGCCTTCACACAAGAAACTGACAGCGTGCGTCTACTCCCTCTGCACTGTGAAACCCGTTCGCTGACGAGCTGCCGTCCGCCACTTCAGATGCTCGTCCGGCTTGTTGACGATTTTCTACTTGTAACGACGGTGCGTGTGACCCATTGCAGTCGACTTTTCGGCGCCACTTGACGCCTGATACGCTATTTCATTAGAGCCACAACAAGGCCATCCGCTTTGTTCAGACCATGCATGCCGGTCAGTTCCCGTCTTGCACAAGCAAATGGCTAATCTCAGTTGAACAGCTAGAGCCGGTTTCACAGGTCACCCCCGGTACGGTTGCTACGTCGCTCCTGAGAAGACGTTGCTCAGCGGGTTCGAGTGTGCTATACCTAATCAGGCCACACCCAAATTGCTTATCGGCGGTGAGCGACAGATTAGGCGACCGCGACCGTGCCTCACAGCGGCTGATCAGGAAACCTGGGTCTCTAGACCGCTTTCCTTGGTGCGGTCGGCTAATCGACACTCGGACGTTGGCCATGATGGGCGACTATTCGCGAGGTTCAGGAAGTGAGTAACGAAACGCTCCCTTCCTTGACCTTTGCTGGAGCTCACCGTGTTCCCCACCTTTGCTACGCCTCAGACGTCAAGAGCACACTGACGGTGGATGTTCGGCGTCAACCCGGCGTCAGCCTCCGATCTATGATCCTCCGGTATGTCGGGCGTAGGGTCAAGTGGTCAGATTGTATCGCTGACAACTCCCTGCACAGCAACATTGCCCTCAAGAGCTCGGTCGCCTTCAATGACACAAGCCTCAACCCGCTGTGGATCGTCTACGCAAACATCTACCAGAATGTCGCTCACGGCGCGATGAAAGCTGTCCATATGGCTGCCGCGCTCGGTTTCGATGCTCAACTTCACGCGGGGTACCTTCTGCGTGCGTCGGGCATCGCTTGTCGCCGCCCTCGGCTCGAGCTGACCGAAGACTTCCTTTTGCCAGGCATCATTGATGAGGTCGGCGACTTCGCATTTGTAACTGTTTCCAACGGTGCCAATACTAGGATGGCGCGCGCGGCAGGCGCCACGATTGCTGTTGAAAGGGCGATCATCTGCTGGTACGCTGGCGCGTTCCTTCAGAGTCCTTCACCGCTGAGCTCACCCAATTCTTATCACCCGCTGCCAGGCTCAGCAAACACGCCTTTTACCGCGTCCTTGCCGCTAAGCAAACCCTGTTCGCTCCGGTCATCAGAACCCTTCGCGCGGAAGTCAAACAGAGTCCGAATCCCTGCGCGAAAGCATGTCCCGAGGGCTGGGAGAATTTCGTGGAGAGGGCCTGGGAGGGCGTCAAGGGCGTCAATTACTAAGATCGGCGAGCACATAGGCGTGCAGCACGGAACTGACTGCCACTGCGTGTCATTGGTCATTTATACCATGACAAACAGACGTCTTGATCGATAAGAACTTGAAGATGGCGGCGGAGGGAGATCTTGCGTGCAGGATCGACAACCGGCGACTAGTGCGCGCGCGCAGTCTCAGCCGGGGCGAAGGATATGATGGCTCATCAATCGCTGACCATGGCTAGGATGATAGTCAGCAAACTTCGAACCAAATTCCAAGCCACCATTGACGTGGATGATTTCATTCGTTTCTTGATGTCACTGAAATTGTCGTAAGCGCGAAAGCAGGTTCGTCTGGCTTGTATCTTTCCACAGACGAAAGCTCGTCGCCTCACAGGCAGCGCAGCCCTGGTCAGCTCCCTCCTGACTCTCATCTCCCTTTCGCCTTAGTCCATCGAGCGGCCGCACGGAATGATCGCCTCAGATTCAGTCGCATCCGGATCCGCCTCTCGCCCGCTTTATCAGGAGTCCTCGCAATTTCGCCACTGGCGCTTCTCAGCGGCCAAGCTAGCCAGCCTTCGCAGCGAGCTCAACCTGCGCGCTGTCACCGTCGTCAAGAAGAACATGCGGGCTGAGGCGGTGCATCTTCAATCTGTCAGTGTAGCTCAAGGTAGATTACTGACCAGGGGCCGTTCCGATCTGTCCTGCTACGTTCAAAGGAGGCGGCCAAAGATCTCTCAGTCACTGAGGGCAAGCTGCCGGAGCCGACGTCCTCGACCGCCTCCTCATCCTCCTCGACGCCTGCGCCTCCAGCAATGCAAGACCTCTCTACCGTGCCTTACCTCAAGCCGGCCGATGAACTTCTTCTCATTCGCTACTATAGTTCAACTATCCCGAGAACGTGCGCTGGGTTTGGCTTCCCTGAGGGCATCGAGGCGACGGCGACGAGCTACTTCAAGCGCTTCTATCTTTGGAACACGACAATGGACTACCATCCGCGCAAAGTCATGTGCGTCGCTTGCCTGCCAGCCATCAGCTCTTGCACCCAGGCCGTAATTGCAAGCTAACAGGTATCGTTGCGGCGAAGGCCCACATGCTTGTTCCTCGCGCTCAAGACTGAGAACACAACGGTTCCGCTCGGCGACTTTGTCAAGCGCTTCTCGAAGCTCACAGAGGACGACCTGCTCGCGCTCGAATTCACGCTCGCCCAGTCACTGAAGTTCGAATTCACCGTCTGGCACGCCCACA
Source organism: Cystofilobasidium macerans (assembly GCA_014825765.1). Classification (NCBI taxonomy): domain Eukaryota; kingdom Fungi; phylum Basidiomycota; class Tremellomycetes; order Cystofilobasidiales; family Cystofilobasidiaceae; genus Cystofilobasidium; species Cystofilobasidium macerans. The sequence goes on along the minus strand of MVAP01000079.1, from coordinate 8,414 downwards.
AGGCACTTCGGGGGTTTTTGCTTGACTTTCAGGTGCGTTCTCGGCTTGACGCCAGGCCAGCCCGACCGCTCGCTGAGTGGTCCTCGCAGTCGATATCAGGGATCGAACACACGAACCTCGTCAGGGCCATCGCCGACGCCCAACCCTACATTGCTTCGTCACGCCAGACGGACCTCGAGCTCCTCTATGCACCGTCGCAGATCGCACTCTCCTGTCTGTCGCTTGCGGCGCCCTCGCTTGTCACGACCTATCTGGAGGCTAAACACCCCAACTTGGAAGGCCAGCCCGAACGAGAGCGGCTGCAGCGGATCATGCAGGATGTCGGGCGTGAGATCGTGCGCAGTCAGAGCGAATCGATTGACATGGCCCGCGTCAAGGAGGTCGATCGGCGGTTGCGGACGTGCTCCAATCCGGAGAAGATCCCCGGCTCGGCGCTGTATGTCAGCTCTCAAAGCCAGACATGATGAGACGCTACTGATTCATCATCCCACGCTTTGTTCCAGCTATCGCAAGCGCGTTGCTCAAGAGGAACTCGAGGAGGCGACGAAGCGGGCTGCCAAGCAGCTCCGGGACGACGAGGCGAAGGCGAAGGACGCGGCTGTGTTTGGGGGTAGCCTCGTTCCTATCCCCCCGGCAGCCGATGGCGTTAGCGGAGGTGTGGGTGGGGGCCTATTTGACTTGGCGCAGGAGAAGCGAGTACCATTGAGTCCAAGGCCTACACAGGAGCTCGGCAGGGACGTCGCTCGGCCGGTCATTGATGTGTGATCCCATGGCCTTCTAACATCAGAAAGGGCACACCGTCCGCCATAGGCCAAGCGCACAGCAATAGGCTCGGCTTATCGCGCATGCTCTTGACGGCCGAGCTGGGTTTGCACTTCTCTTGCTGAGTTGGAATTGACCGAGACGCTGCAGGCCCAGCTTTCGATCTTTGTCGTCCCCAGGTGAGATTTCGTGCGGTGAAGGCATAGCATAAGCGAAGAAGGGTTATGTAGAATTTCTACTATCTAGTAAAGAGGTGGGAGTGGCTCTTGAGCTAGCGAAAAAACACTTGGAAGCAGTTGCTCTCAGTCCCGAATGATATGACCTCCACCCGTTTGTGTACGAGGGGGAAGCGATAAGCTGGCGAAGGCAAGAGCGACGCAGGGAAGGAGAGTCAGCAACAAGTCGCAGTCTTGCGGCTTGGCGGCGGTGATGGACGCACGATGAGGGACATGGTTTGGCCCGACTCTGAGCAGAGGTGAGCTCGACTGAAAAGGGCGGCTGCCGCCGCGCAGAGCGGCGTAGGCCGGTGCACCGCAATTTCGGCCATCAACGTCGGCCGCGTATCCGGTCGCGTATCCATTGACGCGTCGCGAGTCTGCCGCTCAAGATGCGGCCAGCGCTCAGCGTTCGGGCAGGCAGAAATGGAATGCAAGAATTCTGGCAGACTCGAGGAATGCTGGACTTGGCTGTCTCCGGGCGAGTCTGATTGAAAGGGCTAGTGCAGCTCGAGCAGCTGCTTCCTAGCTTGGCGCCTCGCTCTGCCTTCTGGACCCAACCTATCAACACTCAACAGCCCTTGTCCGGCTCTTTGTCAAGCAGCTTCTCGTACTCCAACCGGTCGCAGCCATTCAGCGCTCTCCGTCCCTTCAGGCGCTGTCCGGGCGCCAGACACCCCGATCCCTCTCGCCCGGGACCAGCCACCGCCAAGCGTCGGTCGACGGCACCAGCGCCAGCAGGATGGCATCGCCCTCACGCTCGTCCTTCCTGTTACCTAGGCCCGTTGTGTCGGCGTCACCGCTGCAGACGACATTCTCGTCGCTGCCGCGCTTGTCACGCGAGGCCAAGCGCTCGCTTCTTCGACCGTGGCTTTCAACCTCGCCTACCGGTGGCGGCGCCTTCATGCATCCGAGCTCTGGCCCATACGGCGGGCCTTTGACGCCAAGGGAGCATCTCGGCCAGGTCCTACGGGCGAGAAGCCGTATCACCAATCTCGGCGTCTACCTTATCCTTGGCGTGCTCGCATTCAGCGTTCTCGCCAACATTCGTTCTTGGCTTGAGGGCAGCGGCGTTCACTGGGCGAGCGACCGCGACGGGGTCTGGCACCCGTTGTCGAACCCGCCGGGCAAGCATATACCCATGCCGAGTCACCTGCCGCGGTCGGCTCTTGACACGCTCGCGCCGCTGTCGCCGGAGCTCGAGAATGTCAGCCACCTGATCGTCGTAGCTGGGTACGTGACGGCTAGCTCCGTTTGCGGTCGTCGATGCTGGCGCGCAGCTGACACTGCGCTCGTAATCGCCGCAGGCACGCTATCTACATCGGCACGGACCCGGCGCTGAAAACTCAGGACGATCAATGGATCCTTGAGCCGATCCAGAGGGGCGGTCCGACGGTCCGGGCGCTGATTGCGCACATCGAGACCGGGTCCGTCTCGGCTGGAATAGCTGCCCGCTGCACCTGATGCTGATGCCTTTGCCTTCCGCCGGAACCCAGTGCCCGGCTGGCGGTTGAGGATCCAGAATCGCTGCTCGTCTACAGTGGTGGACAAACCCGGCCTTCCGGTACGTTAATTGTCAGTGTAGCTAGCTACCGACTGCGCCGATCCTGACACAACGCCTCCAGCCCTGACGACCGAAGGCGAGTCGTACCTTCGACTAGCGCTTTCGACGTCCCTCCTGCCTTTCTCGGCCCCTCCATCTACGCCATTCCCACGAGCAACTACCGAAGCTTTCGCGCTTGACTCGTACGAGAACCTTCTCTTCTCCATCGCGCGCTTCAAGGAGATGGTTGGTCGGTACCCTACCAAAGTGACCGTCGTCGGCTTCGCTGTCAAAGAGGCACGCTTCCGCGAGCTTCATCGAAAGACGATCGGTTTCCCGCTTGAGCGGTTTGACTATGTCGGCATCGACCAAGACGGCGACCTTGAGGCTTTCCACCACGGCGAACTCGAGTTTGGCTACCGGCCTTTCGTCCGCGATCCGACAGGCTGCCGATCGCCGCTCGTCAAAAAGCGCGTCGGTAGAAACGTAGGCCGCCGCTGGCCGAGCTATCACTCGAGTGCGCCTGAATTGCGCGGCCTCCTCGAGTGGTGCCCGACGCCAGACGAAGTTGCAAATCTTACAGGTCACGAATGGGACGACATCCTGCCGTGGAATCAGTGATTATGCCCGTGCTCTTGTCGCCCTTCCAACCCGTTTCCGATTTTAGATCTCGTCTTGTTGGTCCTCTTTTTAGACATGATTGTTGTGCAAAACATTCGCAGAGTTACAATTGCTCTTTACCACTCGATGCGCTCGCCCTTCCAGTCGCGTAGCTGGCCGCCGTCCTCCCGCCGGAGGCCCTTGACGACGGCCTCCCATTTGCCGACAGCCTCTTTGACGGCAAATAAGCCGTGCGCGTCACCCTCTGGCTTGTTGCGCGCGACGAAAGGCGCCGAGAGATCGGTTTTGACTGTGCCCGGATGGTAAGCAATCGCGATCGCCGAGCTCTTACGCACGGCGAGCTCGAGCTGGAGGTTCTTGATCGCGGCGTTGGTGCCAGCTTTGGTAGCGCGATACGAGGTCCAGCCGCCAAGCCGGTTGTCCGATATGGAGGCCACCCGGGCGGTAAGTGACATGCAGAGTGACATGTCGTCGGGCAGGAGGCCGATTGAGGGCTGACTCTTCTTCTGCTTGAGGACGAGAGCCGAGGGTATAAGTGGCGTGAAGTGGGCGTACGTAAGGAGGTGCGAAAGCGTGTTGACGCGGAACGACGAGAGAGCAGACTCAGCCGTGATCTGAGCGAATGCCTTCTCTGGGTGAAGCTTTTTTTTCATGTGATGAAGATGTCAGGATCAGTTAAGAGGAGCAGGAGGTTGGCACGGCTGATCTCAAAGATCGTAGCCGCCGGAAGCAACACGCACCACACCGTTCGAGCACAGGACGAGCCGGACGCTGCCCTTGCCCCATTCGCCCTCAGCCGCCTTGCTTGCCGCCCTGATTTGATCATCGACCTCAGCGCTCATTGCATCGACCTCGAAGCACCGGACCCGGCCCCTGACGTCTTGTCCGCCGTCTTCTTGGAGGAGGGCGAGCGTTTCAGCCGGCTTGCGCGAAAGGCAGACGAGCGAGAGCGGCGTCGTCCGGAGGAGGTGGCGGGCGACGCCGAGGCCGATGCCCGAGCCGCAACCAGAGAGAACGGCAACGGATGACATCTCGGCAGAGCTTCTGAGGACAGTGGACGTTAGGTCGAGCAGGGTTCAAGGTCACTTCGAGGGGCGATCTCAGCCCAGGCCATCGGGCGCAGCAGGGCGTGCATCATCGGCCCCGGCCGCCGCCGCCGCCGCCAAAGCAGCAGCAGGGCCGCCAAGCAGCCATAGCCGACCACGCCTCCTTCTTGTCCCAACCAATGGCCAGCCCAATGCGTCGTGACCGCGGCGATGAGGGTGGCAATCTGCTGTTCAACGCGCCTTACGCGGCGAGGCGGCAACCGGGGCGGATTGAGCCAGAACAGCATCAGCTGCGAGCGCCCAACCGCCGCCAAGCAGAGGCCGAAGATGGCCGGCATGGGGATCGCTCGAGGCATGAGACCTCGACATCAACCTCGGGCGACAGCGCGGGTAGCGGGACGCACAAGGGTTTGCTTGGGACTGAGTCAGCCAAAGGGCCGTTGCCCGGAGGAGGTCCTGCCAGGCCCAACGCGGACGGCCGAACAGTTTCAAACGGTGCTGACGACGTCGAAAGCCTGCCTCTGCCGGTACTCGATTCGTCGTCGAGCTCATCAACGCCCAAGAGGGTATCATCTCAGCATCCATCTCTCTTGAGAAATAATCAAGTCGTACGCTTCGGTCAGAGGGTCGCGCGCTTCCTGCAAGGCCCCTCGCCACCGCAGCGCATGCCCTACATTGGTGACTCGCTCGCCCTCTCGGTGACCCTTCCTCACTACGGCCATTTGTCAATCAACCCCGACGCTTGGTTCACCCGCGTATACCTCACTCGCTTCCGTCGACACTTTCCGCCAGGATCCTACCGGCTCGGCGCGCTTCTTTTCGTCTTCCTCGCAGCCTGGCTTGTCGGCTTCGCCTTCCTCGTCCGACTAAATTTTTTCCAGAGCGCAACGGAGCCAAATGACGGCTCAGGCGTCACCTTTCTCAACTGTATCGACACGTTTGCTGGCGCTAGAAACAGCTGCGGACTCGATTTCATTGACGTACGTGATCCGACTTGCGGCGCTCCTTTGCACATGATCGTGCTGACCCTAGCTTCTGAACGGGCTCGCAGTGCGCCGACTCTGGCAATCTGACGTTTCGCTGCCCGGCAGGATGCGCTGCACAGCTCATTTACAACACGGTGCGTCGCAACAGCTCGTTACAGATGTAAATTGTGCAATTGACCACCTTCGGTCACTGCACAGGTTGCCGTCGGCAACCTCGCGCCTGACATGGTGCCGTTTGTGATCGGCGGAGGGCAGGCCGACGGACCCGCAGTATATCGTGCTGAGTGCGCATTGTCCTCCTATCAGCTCACGAACGCTTGCAGCTGACCCTTCCGCTCACAGCTCGTTCATCTGCTCGGCTTACGTCCATTCAGGATTGATTGCCAATGATCGCGGCGGCTGCGGCATCGTCAGCCTGCTACAGAACGTGACCGGGTTCCCGGCATCATCAGCAAATGGCATCAAGGTGCGCCCTTTCACTCTTATCTTCATCATTCACCTTCGTGTCTTTGTTAACCTTTCGCTATCCTGTTCTGCGAGCAAACAGACGCTACCCTTCCCCAGTGTCTTCCCGCTGGCATTCTCTTTCGCCAAAGTCGACTCGCTTCGCTGTCGGGATCTCCGGTGGGAGATTCTTGGATATAACGTCGCTATGGGTGTCATCTTCAGCCTCTTCCTCGATCCAGGGCCGCTAGTCTATTTTTGGCTGCTTGTCTGCGTTTCTTACTGGCAGTGAGTCTCAGCACTGACCCGAGTGTCCAGGCGTCTTGTCACTCACTTGAAGTCGCGGCAATCATCCAGCGTAATCCTCGTCTCGGATCCGCGGGCGTATCCTCCAGTCATATCGGACGCTTTCCAGGATTTCATCCCGGTCCTTCTCGCCGGCTATTTCTTTTGGCGCGTTGCCTTCCGCTTCACGCTTCCTTCGTTCGCCTCGCACGCCCTGGAGCGGACGCTGTGGTTCTTAGGACCATTCTGGTGCGGGACGCTGCTCAACGTCATCACCGAGAAGATCGCTATCGACCGGCTCGGTGGAGGCGACATCAAGGCCGTCGGCTCGTTCGTCGCCCTCATCATTGTTATCGTCATCCTCGCCGGCTGGCAGATCTCGGTCGCCTGGCGGACCGGGTGGCTGCCATTCTACCTCCGCTGGACAGTTGCCGGCGGGCTTGCCCTTCTCGTTGTCTCGCAGCTGCCGGACCTCATCTTTCGCTTTCATCATTATCTCTTCGCAATCTTATTTACTCCGTAAGTCCCGATACTACGGCTGCCAAAGAACGCTAGCCTTGATTCGCGCATCATTGTTGCACCTTCCAGAGCGCTCGGGTTCGCCACGCGCGTTTCAGCTGCACTCCAGGGACTCCTTCTTGGCATCTTTGCCAACGGCGTCGGCAAGTATGGCTTTGAGTCGATTCTCGAGACGGCCGCAGAGCTGCGACGGGACGCTGCATTTGGCTCGGACCTACCAACGCTACAAACCAACGCGAGCTCATGGCCGGCGTACACAGGCGAGTCATTCAACCAGGCTGCCCTTCATTGGGAGCCCATCCCTCTGAAGCTTGAAAACGACTGGAATGGATTCAGCTTGCTGATTGACGACGTCGAGCGATATCACGGCACTGCGACAAGTGCGTTTACTGTGTGCTGCACTGTAGTCCTGAGCGCCACCGCGAACTGATTACGCCCCTCGCGACAGGTTTCCCGTTCGCCGCACTCGACAACGCCCTGCCACACTTTTTTCGGCTAGCTGTGCGTACATCATGTTTAACCAGACTGTCGCCTCCACGCTTGATGATCATGTCACTTCCTCTCCAGTACCAGCTCGACAGCATCTCGGGCGACTACACTCGAGCGGCAACTTGGTGGCCCAATGGCACATGGGTTGACCCTCCTGCAGGTCCCTCTTAGGGCTTGATCTGATCGCATCGGTCTTGTTTCTCTGTCCGTCCGCTCGCTTGCCTGCTCGTAAGACAAGTTGGCTGATAACTCTCGAGTCTCACACATTGCAGATATGCTCCTGTGTTATTCGAGTGCGCTCAACCATCTGGGCCATCGCCGTTTCCAAGATAGTGTCACTGTGTGCGTTCCTTCCCGAAACTACGAGTTCTGCGAGTTAGGTATCAGGGGAGGGCTCTAGAGCGACTGCTGAGTATCTGGAAGAGGGGAAACGAGACCGGTGCGGGTCTGAAACAGAATGTAAGAGGGAGGTCATGCACGGTTAAGATGGCCAGAGCGAGCATTGAGAACGTACTCGTGTAGGCTGCCAGTAGAGCCCTTGTTGGGGTGCTGTAAGGAAGTGGAATGAACTCATTTTCGCTATAGGCGGAAAAGCAAGCTAAGAAACACATCGGCGAGTGCTGCTGAGGCTAGGGCCAGTGTTGCCGGCTGTTGATGTTGTGATAGATCCTTCGCCTCTCGATCAGCGCCCGATGATCCTGAGCGGGGACAGCGGCGCCTCGTAAGGGCCCACCTGCGACACTACTTGGGCCGACGGGAGCACGAGCTGCGACCAAGTTACACCGAAAGGAAAAAAGCGCGAGCGGCGATGACAGGGACAAGATTGGCATGACACCTCAACGCTTTTAATTGAGGGCGGCGACCATTGCGAGGCAAGTGGCTGTGACAAGCGGAAGCACGCATGAAGCGACATGGAGCGGTCCAATGGAAAAATCTGTTCTGGGGAGAAATAGACTGGGAGAAGACGATCTATTGCATTTGAGCGGGCGAGACCAGAGAAGCGAGGGTGTCACCGCAGCCGAAGTGACTCCTCGATCGATGCGACCAGGCGCAAGAGGCGGATCGCCCGCGCACAAGACGAGCGAGGGCCCAGAAAGACACAAGATAGGCGGGATGTAGCCGGCAGGATCGGCTGTCGTCATCGGGTCGTGGGTGCCGGTGTGAGGTTGGGCCGAGCGACCGCGTGGCGTGGCGTGACGTGACGGCCTCGGGCTTCTCGCCGGCGGTCGGACGGTGTCGCCCTGACTGTCGTCGTCGTGCCCAGGCCGTCGTGGCGAGGGGGGCCAAACCGGCGCTAAAAAGCGTCTCCTACGCCGGCGGAAAGAAGCCAGCCCACAGGACGGTCGTGATAAAGCCCCAGCAGACAACCCAGCGGAGGTACCAAAGGTCGGCATCAAGCAGGCCCGGCACGCGCAGCTTTGGCCAAGACGAGCGCGTCTCAAGCTTCTCAGACAGCGCTTCTCTTGCCGGCCGATCGGTCGACGTCGCCGCCGCCGCGGCTATC